>JABASD010001100.1:0-47970 GCA_019776165.1 Pogonognathellus flavescens | reverse complement strand
ACCCACTATTTTCTGAAAATTGATTCTTTCAGTTTAAATA
Source organism: Pogonognathellus flavescens (assembly GCA_019776165.1). Taxonomy (NCBI): domain Eukaryota; kingdom Metazoa; phylum Arthropoda; class Collembola; order Entomobryomorpha; family Tomoceridae; genus Pogonognathellus; species Pogonognathellus flavescens. The sequence goes on along the minus strand of JABASD010001100.1, from coordinate 47,930 downwards.
CCCACTATTTTCTGAAAATTGATTCTTTCAGTTTAAATACCCACTATTTTCTGAAAATTGATTCTTTCAGTTTAAATACCAGCTATTTTGTTCAAATTTATTGCTTTGGTTTGAATACTCGAGAATGTCATAAAAGCGGTTTTGTGGCTTCAAATATTCTCAAACGTCATCATGTACAAAGCTAATCATCACCTCGTGAGGTCCCGTAGGACTGCTTGATGTTAGTTTTTATAATTTAACACATTTTGAAGAGGAGAAACTACACACTCTACTCTTCTTGATTTACTACTTCGGTGAAAACAAAACAAAAGCCGTTTCAAAACAATTAAAAGGAAATAATTCAAAGCCGTGTTTTAATCATTATGATATATAATAAAATATTACTTCAGAATTCGAAAAGAGTCGATTGAAAGGATGATCCAGATTATACTTAATTATTATCGGAATAAAGTTAAAAAATGTCAAATCTGACGCGGATGTTAAAAAATTGATGCAATGAAATCTACTTATTTAAGTTGTAAATTTAAAATAAAAAAGTAATAAAAAATGAGCACAGTAATTGTAAGTGACTGTTAAATTGACGAACTGTAAGTATTTAGGAATTGAACGCGAATTCAAATACAAATTAAGGGGGTACACCTACAATTAATTAATTAATTTGAATTTATTTATTAGCAATAATTCAACATAAATAAGTAGTTGCGATGAGTAGAAATGAAAGGCTTAAGTAATTAGTTTGTATGGGAAGTCACAGGAGACGGTGCATAAAGAGGCTGTTAAATGTAATCGATGAGAAGGAATGCAGTGCAGTAGCACTTGGAGGAAGAACAAAAGTTCATGAGAACTGGAGCGTCATTTGTAGAGTCTACGGTGCACCCTTGCACATTACACACCGTGTGATGTAACAGACATTCGAATTGCTGAACAAAAAAGCAGTTCAGTGGCAGAGCTATCAAAAAGCACAAAGACTCAATACGTTGGATGCACAAAACCCTGCAAGAAATCGATGAGATTTCTGAAGCAAAGCCCACCTATCGCAACATCTTTTCTGGACTATCATTATTTTTTCTGTTTGCTCACACAAAAATGTTCAGAGTCATCCTGACACAGAAACTATGTTCCTCACACTTCAAATTCCCATTTCCAGTAGCATTCCTTATTTGTTCTTGTCTTACAGTCAATGTCACTGGATTCCTTCCATTCACACTCTGCAGGGTGCTCCAAATCATTCTACTACTTCCAAATCCACAATTAGTACTCAATCTTATTACATTACAGCCAAAAATCACAATCAAATGCACACAGCTTATAAATCAATATAAATATGTCATTATCCACATGGGCCATGGGCATTAAGAGTTAATATTAAGAAAGACCATTAAAAATACTTATAACTTACAACAGTGGCAATGCACAAACTTATTAAACAGAAGATGGTCTGAAGAACTTTGAAAAAGGGAATGAAAATGAAGTGTAAATTGAACAAAAGGTTAAATATTTTGAGAAGTGATTTAATGGAAAGGGTTTGCTGTGAGAGGAGTGGAAAAGTGTTGGTAAATACTTTGTGATGCTTTTGATGCACCGCCATTATTGGATAGAACCATTGAGCGATAGGAAGATCATGACTGGAATCAAATGATGCCTTCAGATTATCTCTGGGGATCATCATGTTTTTTTGCTTTCATTCATTCTCTCTCAGATCAACATTACATTACAATTTACACAATGTATATTGTACTACTCACACACACGCACAATCCACACAACCAAATTCATTCATGGCCCGTCAATGACGACTTGACGAATCGTCGTTTCTCATTCATTCACCAATCATGCAATTCTTCCAAAAGTATTCAAATAACCACAAACGATGTTTCAAAATAACTTCAGAAAATTTAAGTAATTTGCTAATCAAATAAACTGTTGCAAACAGGGTAAAAAAGTAGCGTCTGAGTTTGAAAAACATTCTGCAATACAGTTCGCAATGCATTTCGCAACATAATTTAAAAATTCGATTGTTTTAAAATACTGTATTCACAATTGCAACGTGAAACTTGAGTGCGTGATTTCGACGCAATATTTTAGTTGGTGGCATTACAAAAAATGGAAATGTGGATGTATGAAGTTTGTGAAATATAAGTATGACAGAACAACAGCAACAGTTTGTCGCGTAGATGGCTGGAGGTATGAGATGTTTTGATGTTATGAGACATTTAAGGTTCACTCGATATCGTGTCACAGACAGATAGACAGACAGACAGCATAGGTCTTATTAAGTAGCTGACGCTACTTAATAAAAGATTTAAGAGTATAACTGAACTCTGAAGTTACTTAACATGAGTAAACGTTTAAAGCGATATGTAAAGCGTTTTTCTGTGAAGTTGAATAACTGAAAGGAACGGTGGAGTGTTTTAGTCTAACAATGAGAACTAAACTAAAGAGGTACATAAGGAGCAGATGTAGATGTAGTGCTAAGAATGAGATGGATTGGGGCACTAAGCAAAGCAAATTGAACTGAATAAAAATAAAATGGACACAAAGTCTGGCAATTGCTGATTTTGTGCAATTTTATCGTCATGAAGAATGCTGCACGATGCGACTACGCCATTGACTCCTCCAAAATTGCATATAACATTCCACGTCACGAGTTACTTAAAATTTCTGAATGAAATTGAAGCCCAGAAAAGTAATGCGTTTGGCTGTTTGTTGTTTTGACAGGAGGTTTGTTGGTGGGGCAATGCAATGCGATGGAAATAATGTTGGTAGTAAAGACAGAGCTGTGTGCTGCGAGTATTTGATAGAGTGAGGCAAAGAGTTGTGTTTGGGATGAGAGTGTTGGAAGGAGTTGTTGGAGTGAACATGGTAGCTGGATGAATTAGTTACAAAGTGAGAATGAAAATGAATAGTTCGGCTATAATAAATAATATAATGGGAGTTAGGGCTATAATGTCACAAAGACAAATGCACGCCAGAAGGCTGTGCATTAAAACCCACAGTCAAGTTTCATTTACAATGAACCATTATTGTTTTCCTCAGCCGTCAACTTTCTTCATTACATTTCCTTTCCTTGCAATTGTTCCCATTTTTTGTTTTGGTCCTTGCTGACAGCTCTGACCGTCAGACAGCCTTACGCTGCGGATATCGCTATGACGATGATGCCATGTACATGAATTCTATGAACAATGAAGTCTCTTTATGAATGAATCAACTACAACCCAAGCCCACAACAGGAGAGTTCATGATTTTACATTTCTGCCTGTGGAATCATCAAGCTCCGCCAGTCCTCATCCAAATACATTTACATCACACTCACTCAAAACTCACCCCATCAACTCCTCTCACACTAAAAGTCTCTTCTATATACATCACATTCTAATCAACCAATAATATCTACCATTTAGTCCACATTCTCCTAGTTTCATTCTTTCCGTCCCAAAACCAAATTAGTGTCTCAGAGCTGCATTACAACACCACGCAGTGCCAACTCTGTTCATTTTCTTATTAAATGTCAGAATTATATTTGAGTTGTAAGCCATTTTCTGGCATTTGAGGAATATCTCAATATCTGAGTGAAAATAGAACTGGTGTTTGTCTGTGCATGTAGCAAGTGCAGAGGTGGATTTGAAAACTGAAGCTGCAACAAGTGGGAATGGATTTGGTTGAGGAGAGACTAAAGAGAAAACGTTAATGAAATGCCTCGTTCAATGCATTCGTTAATATTCATTGAAGCAGAAACGCTTTCATGTCACACATTCTGCTCTGCAGTCGTCACATCAGTGTCTCCATTTCAAATTTTCGCTGCTTTTTTATGTAGCACAATGCGTAATGTGTTTGTCTGCATCAAATCTATCAATACGTCATCAAACAAGGAGCTGCAGTATTCACTCCACATTACAATTATAATATCCATGCTTTATTCACCCCTTCATGTAGCTGGCAACCATGCAATTATCAACCGTTTTTTAAAGTAACTTTTGGAGGATAATATGGTGAAGTAAATAGTACGTGCTACCTCAAAAAATTTTAAAATTGTCATATCATTGTAATAGTTGTGGACGCTTTAGTATGATTCCTATGTCGGTGGCAAGGAATTCAGGTTGTTTCACACACTATTTCATTGTGTAACTTTACTAACTGGTTTCATTTTCAAACTTTAAAAATTGTACATAATATAATTACTGAATGCATACTTTATTTTTTGCGCTGTCCCAGCCCCATGTAAGGGAAAGGCATTGAGTTGAATTGAATTTATTTCAAGTGTAAGTAACAAAGTCATTAAATATTCGAAAATACAGAATTGTATGCTTGGATTTCTCAGCTACGCATTTATTTTGAGCCTTGAAATTTTTAGAATTGGTAGCCTTCACTACCACCTTCTTGTCTCTTAGATGTACTCACTCAGTTCTTGTTCAAAATTTGGTGTCAAAATATTTCCACTTTGAAAATACAAAAATGGAAACAACTAGAACGACTGAAATAGAAATGAAATTTTGCATATACATAAGACGAAGGGACAAAGAATGGAGAAGGCTTTTTATGTAAGTATATAGCTAATAATAAAATTACAGGAGCTGGTTTAGTTTTAGATGGAGGAAGGACAGAAGTGTAATGCAGTAGTGTTGAAAGAAAATTGTCCAGCTGTGAAAGGGTTTTCACACACAAACCTCTGAATAAGGAATGTCCATCTCTGTTTTCACAACACGACACATTACAATAAGCCATTCTTCTGAAGAGCTGTTGCTGCATAAGGAAACATCCAATGGTGCAAGGAAACAGTCAGTAGACCTACCCTGCGTGGACTACAGAAGAATGACTAAATGACATTACAAATAGAGAACAATTACATTGGAATTTAATTCTCCACACACCTAATATTATGCACCTACAAAATGAATGAGCCAATCTAGCAACAGAAATGAATGAGCAAAGTAAAGATGTAAAATGCATATTTTACATCACGTGTTTCTATGTGTTTCTCATCACGTGTTTCTATGATGCTTTGCGAGAATGAGAGCAGTTTTGAAATCGATTAAATTGATACTAAAATGCTGCACTTTGTGAGTTTGCTATGAATTAGAAAAGCGGAGAGAGGTTTTGGAGAGTTAATTGTGTAATAATGAAAGCAATTTTTAGTGATAGACATTTGTATTGGGATTTGGGTAGAACAGTTGTCCCTGTTGCAGCGGAACTTTTTTTATTGAATGAATGAAAAATCGGTTATTTTTGACTTATTTCCCTGAAGGACGCACCCTGGTTGAGAAAACAATGGAGGTTGCACACATGATAGGGCTGTTGTTGATGAATGTTTTGGGAAGAAAAGAGTGCAGAGTCATGGAATGAAGCTCTACAGGGATTTTATGGAAAAGAGAGGAACGGATGGGCAACACACACAGAACTTAATTTGGAGGTGGAATAAAGAAAAAATGAGGAATTGGGTAAGACGTTTCTCAAAAGAACCGATAATCACACCACACAATGCGATTCATTTATCTTCTTCTTCAGCCCTCGCAATCTCCAGGCATCAATCTCTTCCTCACCTTCACACAACCAAACGAGACCAACAAATAGCAAACACAGACAGCAGAGACCCTCAACACAGCACTACCTCCCCAAAACACAAAACATCACTCTTATAAATCCATCCAACACTTTCCTCCCATTCACTTACACGTACAATGCCAACGCTTACAATACACTCACATCATTATTATTAATAATATTACAGCACAGTACAAACTCAGAACAGAGAAAAGCACCACATTACATGGAAATAATATTACTGCTGGTACATATTACACATACCCAAATACAATAGCTACCACAACGCAACAAGCGTTTCTGTAACACATAAGACATAACCATAATTTTTTAAGCAGGAAAGAAAACGGGTCAGCGAGTCTACCACCACACAAAAGATAGTCACAAAACAATACTTGCACTTCATAAATACAATACAACTTCAAGATGCACCAACTACACTTTACAAAGAAAAATAGATCTGGAGCATTTGTTTGGGTAATAAGATAATAATAATTTGTGGAGTAGATATAAGCGAGTGTGATATAAGAAAATGTGAAGATATAGAAGGCAGAGTAAAACAAAAGAGTGGAGGAAAGTGGAGGAAAGTGCGTGTATTATGTTTTTCCACGTACTCCCTCCAACATTATTTGCTTTATCAAGAAGCAGAATTAGCTATTAACTCCTCTGTACAGCTTTTCCATTAATTTGGCTTTTTGACTCTGGGCTCCTCTCCTTCTCATTGTTGGATGCACAAGCTGCAGCAGAGTTGATTGTGTGACTCATGCAGAAGTACACAATGAGAATGAGATTCAGACTCACTCACCAGTCATTCCGTCCAAACTTCCAACTCAGCTCCTTCTTCAGCCTTCTGCATTGTACTCTGCTCCTTCATTTCATTCATCTCTCACCAAAACCACTACCAAAACACTTTTTACGTGTCCACAGTCATCTGGAGACTGCTGGACTGCTCCAAATTAACTCACTTCCAACGCACCATTTCATTCCTTTATAAGTTACTAATTAAATCCTTATTTACAATTTAGAATTACAGTAATACATTATGAGACGCATGCACAAAACTGCTTTACATTTTAATGCCTTGTTTATTCATGGGCAACCTGAGACGTGGTTTTACTAGCTGCCAATTTCGCATGCTTCAGCCAACAGTGCCACATTTCACACTACTTTTCCAACAATGTTCATGTATCATAATAGCATCATCCATTTTAAGAAACCATTGGCCAATGGAGTAACCAAGTTTCGTAAAAGTCAAATTTAAAACAGTTTGTTTTCAATTTATTTGATCTTAAATGAATAAGAAATAGTATACTCATATTGTTATTTGGCAGTATACTAGATATATAATAAAAAGATAATAGAATCCACTTATTATGAGTCCAAGCAGTAATGCACAAGAAATTGTTTGGGTTTTGATTATTTTTGAATGCTCGAATTGAAATTAAAATGTGTCCATTACTTTCATACGAACAGTTACATAGACGAACATTTACATGTGACTGCAATATTCAATATCCTGCCTGTTATATCGGAGCACTGGTACGCACTGGTACGGACTGGTACCTATACAAAGACAAATTCAAAGTGTCGAAGGTCATGAAGAGTTCACCGACTGACCCCATCTTCGAACTTAGCCTTTCACTTTCACTAGACCTTCGAATGCGTGTACCAAATTTTAAGTGATTATCTCAAACCGTTCTCAAGTTATCCTACAGAGGATACAGACGGACTGACAGACATACAAAGTATTCTCATGTACTTTTCTTTACGAAACTTATCAATTCTCCTTCAAATGGCTTCTTCACAATTTTAATTAATTTTATTTCCTCATTTGTAGATTTGACGCTGCCTTTCAATATTATGCAATGACTAGTTTATAGGTTTCGATTTTTGAGTTATAGGTAGGTTGTTTAGGAAAGGATTTGAAACAGCTATTGACTTTCTTATGAAACGTGTGGAGGGGGGTGATGAGCCCGTGGAATGAGTTACAAGTTATTGAGTGACACTATCGGCTCTGCATATTGCACCTGCTAAAGTAAACATCAGCACAGTTTTCTAATTCTCTGTCGCACCTTTTCAAACACTTTCTGCTTTTCATCATATTTGTATTTCGTTTCGTAGACGCAGTTCAACAGGGCAATGCTTCATCTCACGTTGTCATTTACAGGTTGTCCTGAATGTTTAAGCATTAAACGCAAATGAGTGCTGTGTACGGCCTAATCGATATTCAGCCAAATCGACTCTGTGTTGATTCTGAAAGGACGAGCATCATCTAGATTCATTCTTTCAACAACAAAGCAGCAAGATCACATAAGAATTTCATGAATGCTATTAATAATATTACAGACAGTATTACAATACATTAAGACGCTGCTGCAGTAGCGTTTGGAGAATAATTCATTGTAGAAGTTTGCATGCCGCTTTGTAATGAATCAAAAGTAGTAGGCGGCGTAGTCACACAAAATCATGACTTTTCCGCATAGATTATTCATTAAGTTGAATGTACAGACGGAATTTACATTTGATGAACTTTGTTTGGGCAGTTCTCTCTCTTTTTCCCTTTTAAATAAATCTTGGGTCCTTACTGGGAAATGCGCAAAGTGCTTTTGGCCGCTAGATATGAATCCAGCGACGCGTTTATTCTTCTACTTCCATCATGTCCGCCTCATTACATCTCACATTACATATAATTTTGCATCTCATACTTTACAACCAGCAACTACACTGTAAGCGTTGGATATAATATTAGAGAGAGTCCTACGACTGCAACAATGGCTGGTGATATCTGTGTAAGGCGTAAAGGTGTAGTAAACGATGATGATTAGAGTTTGTATTTCTCATCTCTCGAATCTGCTGACATTGCACGTAAATACTTTTGTGATCATTCACTCCATTTATTTTCAGGAGGTTGATTTTTCGCTGTATTCTTCTAGAAAAAGTTGGACGACTGAAATCCCGCAGTGTCGGTAACTTTGAGCCATAGGGGGTTCGCACCTTATATTGCTCCACTAATGCTTTGTAGCATTTTCCCGACAAAATCTCATCCGTCCACAATCATCACTTCGAGTCGACTCAAATCTCCCCAACACGAACTACACGTTACTTCTTCCTCTGCTTTCCCCATCTCTTTTTCTCATGCTCCTGAAATTTGTGCTACTGCTGCACATCATACCAGCAGTACGATGCTATTATTATATTTGTATAAGAATTCAACTACAATCCATACATTGCAACTTAAATATCCGTAGTAAGATCTCTCAAAACTCAAATCAAGTAACAAATGAGAATAAAACATAGAACTTACTAAACAGTTAGTTAGTATATAGATGTCACATCTCAAAGCCAATAATGCTCTTTTCAAGATGATGAGATTTTGCGTACCTGTGATATTCTCACAAATACTCATTTCATAGTGCACGGAGTTGTTAACACTTTGCAAATTATAAGAGGGAACCACTGATGCCAATTTCATCGAACATAATATTCTCACACAAATACAGCTACGACGTCACAATATTTTTTGGCGTGTTACAAAGTATTTCGGCAAAAGACAAGTTTTGCACATTATTTATTTTATCTGTTTATACATTATGGGTGTCTGAGTACCTTAAAGTGTTCTATTAAGAATAATAAGCGCCTAAAGTCAATTTTGAGTGTTTGCGAGAATGAGCTTTTGTATCTGCACACACGCACACGCAACTTGTCTCAGAAATATTATGTATGTGCAAATTGCGAGATAATTTGTATCCCTGTATGAGAAACGTTTAAGGCAGAGGAGAAAAGGATGGAGATAAGCAGCAGGTGGATCGCTAGAAGATTTACTTGCATAATATTATCGCATAGAATGGATATCATCGTATAGAATGTAATATAATCTTATATTACCTTTGTCTCTGAATTTTATGCGTCCAAAAGCTGTTAAACGTATAGCAGCTCCATGTACTGAAACAGTCTATAAGAGATGTATATATAAATAATATGGGCATTATGTATATCTGTGTGTATATAAGACTCATATAAGACTGTTGTGAACAGAAATGATGGCGCATATAGAAGTGGTGTGATGTTGTGAGGTATTTGAGTTAAAGTTACAGGTTGAAGCGAAGTGTTTTGAAAGAGATTGAAAGAGGAAAGGTTGCATTTGGTTGGCAGCGATTCGCTCTGTCGAGTTTATCAAGAGGAAAAAATAACTTTGTCCTCCCAGAGACTATCGCTACCATGAGAAATCCATGACGGAACACATTTTATGCTACTCTGCAGCCTTTTGCCTTGGGATGACCAAACCCTTTGTAACGTTCATTTTAAAGCAACAAGTTGCTATACTCACAGACACTTCTTTGCTTTAGCCTAGATCTACGCTCACATGTCACACAACCATTCAAACCAGCTCCTGTGTTTTCAGCCACTCAAACACACCTCACGTAATACTTCAATTAAATACACGAACAACACAGTAGCTCTCACCTCTCTCCCATCCAAAAACTCCATCGCCACAATTCACATCTCTCTGCATTTGGCAGCAACAGAACTGCGTCTTGCGGATTTGCAATTATCATTCCAGTTCTCTCTTTGATTAATGCAAATTATGATGGTGGAAACGAAGAGGTGGCCACTTAGGGACTGCAGCTTTCTGCGTTGTTTTCTTTCTGGGTCACATAACGTAGCCAATCAATTAATTCGCAGTTCTCAGATTAAAGCTTTATAGCTCTATCATGCAAAATATTGTGAAACTCACAAATTAAAAGACACAGCAGACAGATACCACACAAGATTCATTCACAAATTAGCAGCCCATCTATTTCCACTGAATACGTCATTTCTTGCAATAATGACAATGCACAAATAACTTGCTTATTGTACTACAGGCATCAAGACCTGTCTACTGTCTAGATGCTTCTACAATAACATGCTTTTCCCTCTGCAATTCAATACGAATACTAGTGCGGTTTAAAAATATCAGTACATCAATTTTTCATCATTCAGACTATTTACAGTTTACCTCTTTTATTTTCCCAATTTAGCTTACAATTAGATGTACTCAATCAGATGTAATACTGGGGGTGTTGTGGAATATTAAGTGAGTCAACTCTAAAAGAAACTGTCAGTGATCCTTTAACTTTGAGGGTTAACGTAGTTACAACTTTCAAAGACCGCCGTCTTAGATCGCGAATTGATTTTCTATTCTTTTGTAGATTGAGACCACTGCACTGGTAACTGGTAACATGCAAGTTCATTGTGAATGGAAGCAAAAACGAAAGATATGAATAATTGAGAGTGAACAGAAGAATAAAAATAGTTATTGGTTGAGCACGTAATTAAAACTGAAGAATAATTGCTTGTTTATTAATTTAGAGTGTGAAGTATTCAGAGATGGATTGAAGAGTTGGAATTGGAGTAACTGTCCTGCATGCTTTGTCACTTTGTCACGCTTAAACCATGCGTAAATTCATTCATTAGATCATGGACGTCATGGAGTAAATTGATGCACATTTCTGCTTCAAAATGTAATATCGGATTGCCGTGGAGAATCTAATAATGAGCAGAATCGAATGAATATACATAAACCAAATTCCGGATGTAAATTGTAGGCAGACAGTGTGGATCAACAGAACCGTAGTAGTCCCGTCCACACACACAAAATTACAGCAACGACCCTGTAAAGATCTTGGGTGTCTCTTGCCTGGAATCCAAGTATCTCCAATATGAAAACGAGTTTTAAAATCCTATCCATGTTTTGGAATATTATCAAACTCGCAAAATCCGTCGGCATAAAAATTGAATTGGGACTGGGTTGCGGCGATGATGTTGCAGGCAAGATCTTTGTGTTTCTCAGAGGTTTGCATTGGTGAATAATGTTTGGTGGTTTTTGAGAGCAATTAAAGTTAATTATGTTTACAAGCTTATATGGCGTAGCGCGGAGGAGAGAAACTAGAATCTTAAAAAATGTAGGAGATGAAGATTGTGGAGAAGTGAAAAAGGGTTTGGTGACAATTAGTGTAAGTGCAACACAGACGAAATCCTGACGGTGGGGTTGTAATGAGAAATGCATGTCTTGTGAGGAACACATTCTTGCCGGTTTGCGTTTTCCGTTGCGCCGACTTTTAAGTTATTAGTGGAGTGGAGGAGGAAATATGATCCTGCATGTCTAAAAAGTGTTTGAATAATTTGACTATGAAAGAGCGAAGGTATGTTTGCCTACAAAGAACCACTAAGACACGCTTGTCACCAGCAGAGCACTGCAGCAACCATCTCCAAACAGAACCAAACAGACAATCCGTCACCTGCCCGTCGCCTCCCGTCCTTCCCTCCATTCCTCCTCCCACGCACAGGCGACCTCCTCAAATCATCAACCACCGCACTTCAATATTTATTCATGTCAATCATATTCCCATTCAATCGGTCGCTTCCTAACTAAAGTGTGCCTAGGGTGCTCCACTTAGGCAAATCTTCATGTTGATACAAGTAATCACCTTGAGCATGTGGATCAAGTTCAGTTGTGAAGTAATAATGCGAAACCATATTTAGTATTGTGTCGATCCCGGTGTCACCAATATGTAGCCATTAATCGCGTCCGTCACAATCAACTATCACTATAGTCATTATAGTCATTACTCGAAAATGTCCCTGGCACTTTCGGTGCTTCTCGTAAAAGTCAAATACCTTTGTTAAAATTAAGTTGGTTCTTTTATTTGTCGAAATATATTTTTACTTGTCCAACCTAATCTTTAAATGCTTTCAATTTAGTTTAATTCAATAACTAATACTAAATCAACCATTCAAAACGGCTGTAATAAAGTAGCGCAAGAAAAAGGTCAGAGGTCATGAAAGAGTTGACCAGTTGACCCCATTTGCGAACTTAACCTTCGCTGGGACCCAGAGATCATGTATGAGAAGTTTGAATGCTTTCTGCTAATCCGTTCGTGAGTTATCATGGTCACAGACAGTAGTAACTCTAAAAGGTCAAAGGTCATGAAGGAGTCAACCGAGTTACCCCATTTGAGAACTTGACCTACGCAATGACTCATAAATCACGTATGAGAAGTTTGAACGAATTCTGTCAATCCGTTCGTGAATCGTTGGTATCACAAACAGCAGTTATAAAAATGAAAACAAATTGTTACAAATTGAATGACGTATCTAGATATTTATAGTAGGGCTAGGGCTAGAGGCCTGATTCCGAAAAAGGGTATCAGATCACCGTGTTAAGGATCCGTGGAGGCCGACTGCCGAAGGCAACAAATATGCCCTTAATTTTAACGTGTAAGGTTCCCTATGACCAAAATATGAATTAAGGTTGGCCTTTGTTAGTGATCCTGCGATGCCATCGTGCAATTTTGTGCCAGGATTGCGATTGCATTATGCTGCACTAGGATAATCTTGTATCAAGTTTTAGTTCTCAATTAGGGCAAGGTGGGCACAAAAGTCGCGTTCGAATTCCTTGATTTATTTCAAAATACAAAACTAATACTTTTTATACTTAACAAGACTAACAACACGTTCAACTCATTATTTCTACAGCTGTTTGTTGTTTGTTGTTGTAGGTAATTTTTGTTTAGGATTATTACTCAAAGTTTTAATTGTGTTTTCAAAAAACTGCGAAATAATAGCACTCTACAAATCAAAAAAATTAACGTAGTCTCTACTTGAACTTGCGTTTATCAATCGCTAACATCGTAAGTAGCATCTTTCTTTTAAATCTTGCATATCTTATTATTGAACATATTATACCTGTTCACTGGTTAATTATTGTTAGCTTTAATTATTGGTCATTTTTTGAAGCTTTATGCATTAGTCATCAACAAAAATTGAGCATAAAGTATAAACAGCATTAATAAGTGATAAGTAATCATAATTTTTTATTCATAGAAATCAGCTGTTCATCAATTGTTGATACAGTAGCAGTATGGCTGTCGGGAATTCGGAAGGGTGTATTGTCTGTTACAACTTGAACAACATCAAAGGTTCAGAGTTGGTAGAACCGGAAAAAGTATTGAAGATCTGTCTGTCTTATTTGCATTCTGATATTGCAAAGACAGACTCGGGCAATGTTCAATTCAAAGACGGAAATGGAATTCGGTTGTGCGAAAACTGTTTTGATGCTACAATGGAATTGACCCAACTCAACGAACGACTGACAAATCTTCATAAACAAATTTCGGATGCAACGATTGGCTTTTCTTTGGCTGTGTTACATCAACGGAGTCTAACCTACGACCTTCAAAGCAAACAGAATGCCATGTTAACTCCACAAAATAAACCAATTATTAAACTGGACGTGTCGGATTTCTCTGCTAATGAGTTAACTTTAAATAGTTTGCCGGTAGAGAATAATATTGAAGACACCGAAAACCTTCAAGAGACAGTACACTTTCAGGTGACGGAAAACATTGAAGAGTCTGTAAATCCTAAAGGTTGTCAGACTGCACCAAACATTCCCCAAAATTCTCCCAATATTTTTCAAGGTCCTAATACTGGAGACATTCGTGAGACAGAAAATGTGGAAGCTTCTTCTTCTGGAAACTTATTGACAAACCGTTGTAACATGGAAGAACATAATGTAGTGATCAATGAAAACCTTCAAGATACGCATGACACTCCAAATATTAATCAAAATACTCCAAACATTCTTGAAGATGCAGCAAAGACTGTTCAAGAAACGCTTAACACTGGAGATTTTCGTGCGGTGGATAATGTTGAGGGTTCTGTTTCTGGAAACTTATTGACCAACTGCTCTATTGAAGTGGTAAATGATAATCTAGTGGCCAATGTTCTTGTCGAAGAAAATCAAAACAACCACGTTACACCGAGTGAATCAAGCGCAATGAATCCAACAAATAAGGAAACAACATCTGATCTTTTGAAAACTGTTAGACTACCAATCATTCTGATTAAAAGTAAGCAAAAATTCAATTAAAATCATTTTTCACTCCATAAGATTTGACTAAAAATGGTTTGTATTGCTTAACAGCAAAATCAAACAAACAAATTATATATATTGCAAAGGTAGAAAGGAGTTTTTATTTTTTGCTTGTAATAAAAATAAGCCATTAACGCCTAGTGAAAACTATATTTTATATGCAATGTATGTGCATATGTTGCATAAACCTTGTAAAAGAATGCACTTTTCACAATTCATTCTTCTCAGTTTACAAAGAATCAATAATATTTGCAACACCCAATGAAGCAAAAACTTTTTGCAAGCTAGGTTGACGAAAATTTTGATAATTTAGACTCTAATGTACTGGTTTGGAGAAATATTTGAAATCTTGTCGCGTCTTAACTTTTCGTCAAATTATTTTTTCCAGGAGTTTCTATGGCCGCTACAAAGCGTGCACAAACCAATAGAACTGACACATCAGAATCAGAAAGTGCACCTGGATCGTTCAGTCGCAATCCTCGAAACCTGAGACCTCGCATCGCACAGCGTAAAAACGAAAATACTTCAGGAAGAGCAACGCTTTTTTCCTCCACATCGAAGAAAAATGAACATGATATTGTTGGTTTACGGCAATCTCGAATGAAGAAATTAATTCAGAACAGCCGAAGATATGCGGAAAGAAAAACTGCGTTATTTAAATGCAACAAGTGCGCACAAGTATTCCCGTCAAACATGAAATTGAAAATTCATCTCCGATTTCATGCTGGGAAATGTTTATACCAATGTTCATTTTGTACTAAGGAGTTTACATGTCAAAGTCTTTGCACAAGTCATGAAGCTTCGCATTTGCAGGAAAAATTATTTCGTTGTCAACTGTGCAACAAGAGATTTAAGTATGCTAAGAATTTGAAAACACACGAAAAAATTCACACCGGAGATCACCACTGCTCCTACTGCGAAAATTCATTTTCTGAACTACGGCATTTACGTCAGCACGAAAAAATTCATACCGGTGAGTTATTCGAATGTACCATTTGCGGAAACTTGTATGCTCAACTACATTATTTACGCACTCACGAAAGAATTCATACCGGCCAATTATTGTTCAAATGTACCATTTGCGGAAAGTCATTCAGTCAAAAGCCTAATTTATATAAGCATGAAAGACTTCATGCTTCATAATTTTATTGTTTTTTAATTAAATGTTAATCAATGTTGAATGACTATGAATAAAATGATCATTCTCCTTTTCTTAATATTACTAATCTGTAAATATCTTTAAGAGAAATATAATGGTATGATTTTTAGATTTCAAATAAATGTTTATAACTACTTTGAATTAACTACAAAAAATTGAGTATTTCAATAAAACCAACACCTAACTGCAAATATTTGTTAAACGTCACGTATTAAATTATTCTTTTTCAAAAATTGTTCAAATAAATGGCAAATTTTGTTGTCGCTATCTGCATTTAATTAAAGACTCGACGGATTAGCTGATGCTTAATAAAATCAGTCAAGAAATATCTTTCACAAGAATTCACTTTCAACTAAAAGTAAATTTCCACAATTAAAATATCAAGTTAAATAATTTTTTGTTGTGGTCTTAACAAAATAAAATATTTACGGTTTGTTATATTAAATATGTACCTGGTGTATACATCTCTCAGAGATGAGATTGATGCTAAACATGGATTTGTACTGCAATATAATTAAGACTGAAAGCCAAAAAAAGGAATATGAAATGCTCTTGTACTATTAATTATCTTATCTATTTGTATTTTTTAATTCTGTCATGATAAATCAATGTTTATAAAAATACCATGTGTCAATCTGTCAATTAATAAATCATAAATTTGTGATTGTTTTCATTCGATGAAATATGTCAATACGTAATAAAATAAAATGTCATCGTTTATTTATACAACAGCTAATAACATTTAGGTAGATTTTTAAATGAAAATAAACCATTCAAAGCTGTAATAAAGTAGCGCAAGAATACATAATTTAGTATAAAAAGTAGTAAGTGTAAAGGTTGTCAAATGATTTAGCAGCAGAATAACTACTCTGACTGTGTATTATATTTAGAAACATCAATTCTCATTTCTCAAGATATTTAAACATCAAAGGTTGTTTTCAAAATTCAAATTTGACGGTCTTCACTTGCCAACATAAACAGAATTGACTTATTTAAATATTTAAAATCCAATGTATTGTTGAGGCTGTATTAACACAGTAGTTATTCAAAAAGGTCAAAGGCCATAAAGGAGTGGACCGAATGACCCCATTTCCGGACTTGACCTTTGCTGTGACCCAGAGATCACGTGTGAGAAGTTTGAACGAATTGTGTACATCCGTTCGAGAGTTACAGCGACAACAGACGGACGGACGGACGGACACACGTAACCACCATTCTTATTAAGTAGCTTGCGCTACTTAATTTTCAGATCTCACTACCTGAATGATAAAATTCATTTCTGTTTGGTTTTCCCTTGCCAACTACTGCAGTGGGTCATTTGCAAGTTATAACATCACAATTTCGTCATTCTCATTACTAAGTTGTTTTCAACAACCCAAAATAAATAGTATGAGCACAGTGAGCAGCACACTTATTTTGTCTATACGTGTATAAAATAAGTTGCACTAGGTATATGTTTTGTATGAATTGGCATGTATTGGTTCTATGATATTTAAAGGAGTAAACAATTTGTTGTGAATTTACCTTGCAGACATTTATACTAGACGACTACTAGTCTCTACCCAGACGCTTCTGTCAAGATTCCAACTGAGCACGGAAATGGAATAAAAGGACGGGATTGCATCACTTTACATGATTCCTGGCAACAGTAAATAATAAATAGCACCGCACCTACTTCAATGAGACTGCTGTAGTTACTTTGCTATCACAAGTTATTAGTATGAATTATTGTTAGTTAGGTTAAACGATACATCAACTTTATTCTTTTTGCTACTTTGTCCTTATTGGCGTGTATGCCGCTCATTTCATTTGCATTCGCGACTGGTACATAAATATCTAAGAAAATGTATGCGAAGAGATTTGGATATTTCGGAGACAATGAAGAATATTGGATGGACATTTGAGAAAGGTGATTTGTTAGAAGGATGCGTGTTAGCGGAGTGTAATGGAAAAGAGTGGACAGTAAGTGAGTGCTGGAAGTGGAAGAAGTGTTAGTTGTTGTGTGTGGTGTTGGCGGAGTGGGAGCCGGAGTAGCCACAAAGAGACAAAGAGCCTCCTACCTGGCAAAGCATATGATTAGTCCGCACTGGGCTGCTGGGAGAATGCAGAGCGGTGTGTGAAGTTGGCAGTGTAGACAGATAGTAAAAAAGCAAAATTTTGCGTTTGATAGAAAAGGATTGAGTGTTGAGCTGGGGAATGGAGTGGATAAGCCAATGAAGTTTCATGCGGCAACTCTCCGCCTTTCTAAGTTGGAGCCAAATGGTTCCTCCTCATGGCAAACCTGCCACGGCATCTCACAATCAATTCCTACACATCTTCAGCAGACTGAGCAGCAGCAACAGCGGATCTTCACATTACACATAAAATCTTCGCACCAAACTTATGCAACTTCCAACGTCGCTTGACTGCCAGCAACAACTGCATGTGCTTTACTACATCCTCCCGGCTTCTCCTTTTCATTTCTCTAATCATCAAATACCTTTGTGCTGTCATTTCTGAATCCTTCGCATCTTCTGCATTCAGGCACCCAAAAATTATTCTCTTTCCACAATTCCTCCAGCAGTGAACCACGTGAATAAGTCTACGTAGTCTGCTCTTTAGTTTTACATGGAAACGACGAATGTCTTTTGTCATCCCTTCTTCCACATTCATTTCAATGTCATTTCATTATACCAATAACATTTTATTCATCCACGCACACTCATAGCATCATTCATTTGTTATCACACCAGTTCTTCGTGTAAATGAAACAAATTTTACGATTCAGTCCAACTGAGACTGGACTACAACTAACATTAGGCATCTTATTCTATTGATGAAAATAATGGCATCTTTGGGTGCAAGGGTGACACAACAATTATTCGCGTGGTTAACCTGCTAACTTCAGGGAGCTTAGTTTTATTTTGGCAAATATCAAATGTCGAGGTCAAATTTTGAAATGATTATCAAATTTACTGCTTAAGCGATAACTTAGCCAGAAAACCGAGATACAGGATGCATATAGTGCTTGATTGAAGATTTCGAATGTGTCCCTTGGAAACATTCATTTGCGTTTAGTTTTGGATGTATTTTTAATGTTAGATGTAGCACTTTGTTGGGAGAGTGGAATAAGGTAAGGTGGAATTGGAGTTAGAGAAGTGCGAGTGGTATAAGAGTATAGAGTTGTCTAGTTGTGTGCAAGATTTATTTGTGTGTAGTGGAATTAGTTTCATTGCTGTTCATGGCTATTCGTCGGTGCACAGCAAGCAGATTTGTTCGTTCGCTGCTGATTCCCAAATTGCCATTGGAATTCTGTGTGGATTGTGTTGCTACGTTGGTGAGAGAGGAGAAGTAGGTGCCTGCACTTAAACTGACTACAGTACACTGCAACGTGTGGACGGAGCCAAAAGCTGGCAGACTTCTGAGTTGAGATGAGATGAGTGTGGAGGATTGCTTAAAGATTCAGGTAAATTAGTGCAGTGGCGTAGTCCTCCTTCCTCACTCTCCACATCTCACTCGCAAGTCGCAACAAACAAAAACCTCCGCTTGAGGATTTCTCCACACACACAACTGCAACGCTCTCTGCGTCCACGAGCACTCCAAGGGTCTCAGTCCGTCAACACGGTCCTTCGCAGTCGCAACCTTCTTCCTTGTGTCTCAACAGCAGGCAATACTCCACATTCCACTTCCAACCCTTCAGTGTCTCACAAATGTCAACTGTTACCCTACTCACTGTATTCATCCAAATATTGCACAACTTTGCTTCTTGTCTTCATTCGGTTCTTCCATCCTCCGTCTTCGTGTTCGTGTGCAAGTAGTAAGTAGTGTGTGGTGAGCGTGTCTGCCGGTGAGGGGAAGAGAGACAAAGTCAACAGTTCCAGTCCTTTCAACAGATAATCCACAGATTTCAGTGGTTTTACAAAGTTTACTTCGTTTTTCAGTTATCAGTTGAGTGGTTCAGGAATCCTATCATTTGTAACATCGAAGTGAACGTGGAGTGAGAATTCAGTGCCAGACTGTTAATAAAAATAATTTTATAATACGTGCACACAACGTGTTATAAAGCAAATTAAATGCACTGAGCTACGTTTTACATTTCATGGTGGCAATGTAGAAGTAGTTTTGGTTTTATAGAACAATTTTACATGTACCAATGTCACTTTATTTCACATATCTCAAATTTCAAAACCATTGAATTTTTTTATAAAACTTGTTCACCCTGGAGACATCAGATATGACTGTCACTAATATCGCAATGATGCGACCTTGCTTTGCTGGATACCCTTTCCAAGGTATATTTCCTTTTTCTTTACTCGCTCATTAATCACCTGCATCGAATGAAAGTTCCCATAGGAAAAATATTTGTCACCCATAATTTCAATTTCAGCTTTATTGTCTACCAATCAAGAATCAAAATACCCAAATATATATTATACATATTAGATTGTATATATTATAGTATATAATAGTATATAAACAGTTTTTCATAGCCAGTGCAGTGGCGTAAATAGGCCAAAGCAGCCTATTCTTTGAATAGAGGTACCACGAGACTTAGAGGCCCCCAAGGTTGTGGGAATTAATTTTTGACATTCACATCAAAGATGAAATGTGCAAATCATTTATTTGTGTTTGTTTTTATGTGAATATGATTTTTTCAACATTATAATGTATCCATAAGCGATATGCGATAATAGGAACTCATTGGAATTTTTCCTTAAAGGCCTTACTAAATGTGAATGCAATTCTCTTATGAAATATGCGTTTACTTAATTAAGTCTCTTCATAAGGGAAAGCTTTACGCTAACTTATCCTACAGGGCCAAAAGCAACATATTAATATTGGGTTCAACAATTTTCATGATAAGTTGCAATTGTGAAATATCGGGCGTGATAATGTAGTCACAGATGACAGATTATATCATTTGGAATGTACAGTATCATCTGTTACCTATATCTAATTAGTTGAGGTAATTAGGGATTAGCTAACCCTTTACTGCTTACCAGGTGCGTCTAATGTATTATCCTACTCAGTCAGGCTTGAAAGTATGAGTTTGACAATAAAGGCATGGTTTGATTTGATCTATTGAATTAAAACAATGTCAATCACAGTTAAGTTTTATTTAGCTATAAATGATGCCTAATTAAATAAAGTAATTAATGGCGATGATCTCATCGTTAACTATGTTGACCGGCTGCACCAAAATCAAAATTTAATTGTTTCAATTTTAATACTTTTTCATGATTAAATGTAACAATCAAATGGGAACAAATATTAAAATTGAGCAAGTTTCTCTCACTTATGTTTTGAATGAACCATACTGCCAATTTGTATTACGTAATATGCAAACAACAACAACTTGCAAACGGCGAGGTGGTTGCACAACTGAATAGGTCAAGTGTCCCAGTTATTAATCCTGTAAGATGCCCACCTATATTAAAACAAACCTAAATTCATAAGGGTCAATATCTTTCCTTCCAATATCTTTTTTCCCAACGGAGCCGCAGCTATTATTATTTCCATGCAGCCACAACATTAAAATATTATCTACTAGTTCATTCATTATATTTAAAATTGACAGTCAAAGTCAAATGAAGGTAAATAGAATTAGTTTCCAGTCGTTTGTTGCATATTAATTTAGTTCTGCTCTCATATGCTTTTCAATTTTGTATTTCTCACAATCATTAAAATGTGCAACTAAGTATCAGTATAAAAAGGACAGTCTGGTTATATTTATAAGACGGTTGTAGTTGATGTGATAAATTGCATTAAGTGCAGTCTTGTATTTAATTAACAAATAAAGTAGAAGAGGAACATGATGTGAGACTTTGTTGTGTATTGTGTGTGTTAATATTTGTCGGGTAATGTCTCGTTTGTAATTAGAAATGCGAGGGAGACATGTGAACCATATCAGAGATAGACAAGAATTAGAAGTATGGAAATAAATGGAAAGAAAGAGAATCTACGAGCATTGCATTTAAACTGGCTCAAGTTTTTCAAAATACTGTGGAAGATACAAGTTATTTTTGCCATTAAACGTTTTCCCAGACTTCTGACTTGAATTTGTCTGGAAAACGGACAATTTGCTTCAGAACTTTTGTTGTTTAGAGTTGAACAGAGTTCTCCGAGCAACATTAAGTTCGTGTATTCTACTTGAATAACATGGAGCGTTATAATTATATTACATGAACAATATGCCTGTGCAAGGGTAACCCTATAACTAAAGTGCACCTTCGTTATATTAACAAAAGGATGGCAGTGCAGTGTGCGTAGTTGATGTAGTTCACACGCACCGTAGCCCATCGCTCCTTAATTACCTCTAAAATGGAAGAATGGCCTGAATGGAGCAGCTTGGCTTGGCTCGAAGACTTCTCACTTGTTGCTTCTTTCTTATTGTGTCTTGTCTTGAATGAAGTTGCAGGCAGAGAGGCTTAGTGCCACTAAATGCGAGAGTCATAAAATAAAATGAAAAGTGACTTGCACCACCACTACTGCATGTACCCACACTTGCAAACTGCCTTCAAACTAGACACTTTTGCTGACTTTTCGGGGTAATAAGATTTTAAACTCTCCGTACACTTCTAATACACTTCTGGCCTGGCTATACTTTACCACTAACAGTTCTAGTTCAACAGCAACTGCACTTTACTGTAGCTGCGTACTAAGGACAATAAGAATATAAGTTAGGATTTTAGGATACAGAATAAGCTGATTCAGCTAGACTCAGACTATCAATTGTGTTAGTGGCAGTTTAACTCCTCTGACTACATTTTAAAAACATCAATTGCCATTTTTTGTAATATTCAAACATTGGCGGTCTTCAAATTCGAAGGCTGACAGATTTCACTTTCAAACATAAATGAAAGTCTCATAGCAGTAATTATATCGCATTTATATATTTCAGACTATATTAACACAGTAGTCACTACACTAGGTCAAAGGTCTTGAAGGAGTTGACCGATTGACCCCATCTTCGAACTTAGCCTCACTTAGGTCCTCACTAATTTGTGTACCCAAACCCAATTTGGTGATAATTGATAGTTTGCGAACTGAGCATATTCCCAGATCGTCGTCCTGGGAACTGTCACTTGCGGGAAGACAGAATCAAAAGTGCCAGGACGAAGCTGGGACGAACTCTAATTTTCTCGACCAGCTTTTCTCGTCCTGTACTCATCTCTATTCGTCACAGGTCACAGCCTTGAGTGATATTAAGAAATACCACACCAGCGCCTCACTCATTGCGACCTTCACAGGCAGTTTCTAACAGCAACAAGGTCATTCAGATGAAACTGTTGCTCGTTCCCATTTCGCAAACTAAACAATTTTCAGGACAAGTTTTCGTCTTCAACCTCAAAACTGAGGATGAGGACGAGTTTCTGTGCTGACTTCGCTATCTGCCCAATATCTCAAACTGTTCTTGAGTTATCGTGGTGCAGGACGGGCAGACTGACGGAGAGCTTTGGTCTTCGAATAAAGTAACTTCGGCACTTTATAAACTAAATGATATTGGTTGTCTATGGTACAAAAATTGTGAAATCCAATTTCGTCATGTTAGCTTTGCATATTGAATATTGCTGCAAGCAAAGAAACCGGCATCAGTTGCTCCACATTATTTATAGCAATTATATCAAAGTGAGCATTTATACCCCACCTGTATAACGCCATCATGTCGTGCCATTGCCATGAACAACTGAGTTATTACAAAGAAATTATCATGTACATTATTATGTAATTTATGAAATTATCATAAAATTAGGCGTATTATTAGGGCGGATGTTTATTGGACAGAAAACAATCGCTGCCTTATTACATGACAAGGTAGTCTTTAATAGACAGTTAAAAACCTACTCCGTAAAAATTAATTTCAAATGATGTCAAATGCCCAATTGACATTAAAACGGATTTGTATGTGGCACTGCTGTTTGCCAAGTTCATTTTTTGAATTTGAAGTAATTTTGAAAATGCTGAACGTTCAGCTGTTAAAGAGCGAAATCTTTATGTTGGTGACAGCTAAGGCACAGATAATTCATGTCATCGCATTGGTGAATATTAAGCAACATAAGTTTGTAAAGAAGGTGGTGTAAAGATGCTTGAATTTTTGAATTCGTGGACAGACAGTGTATAATCTTTCAACTGCGTTTCAAATGGACGAGAGAAGTGCCAAATGAAGAATCTCATGTTCATTGATTCTTTGTAATTGCTAATATCTGTGTTTTCAAGGGGCTATGAATGTCAGGGATTGTTACTAGTAATGTAATACAGATAATCTGTTTTGGATAAATGCGTTGAGTAAGTATAATATTATTGCAGTAACAAATCAAGTAAATTGTAAGAGGAATTGTTCAGCTTGTTTGTGGTTTAGAGCAATCTCCCGTTGTGTTGCAGCAACAGAAAGTCTTGTTGATGACATTTTCTACATGAAACTGAAATGAAGGCAATAAAATCTTTTGTCTGAAATGCTGTTCATGCATTTATTGTAGCTATACTTGTTTTCTTCACGAACTGGTACAAATCACCTGTCGTCTACGTTACAGAAGGTGGG
The DNA here is from genome assembly GCA_019776165.1 of Pogonognathellus flavescens. Classification (NCBI taxonomy): domain Eukaryota; kingdom Metazoa; phylum Arthropoda; class Collembola; order Entomobryomorpha; family Tomoceridae; genus Pogonognathellus; species Pogonognathellus flavescens. The sequence continues at coordinate 23,798 of JABASD010001100.1, read as the reverse complement.
AATGGCAGTGCTACAATATGCTACATAACATAAAGCCATTCATTTACTCACACCATTTGTATATTTACAAATAAAGTAACACTGCCATGAAATACTTACATAGTTCGACGAAAATGATTCAGAGAAATTACAAAACTATTTCTTACTTAACTAATTCATTACAAGTGGGATTGTTATCAAGTCCAATTTCCTTCAAGACAGAATGCCGGAATAGCATACAGGATACAAGCTTGTAATCATACACACAGCGTAAACATGTAAACAGCTCGTACAAACAATGCAACCAGAATATTTTTCTGCAGTCAACAATTTTATTGTTGTGTGTAGGTATAAAGTGAATTCAAATTCTGATGATTTGTGGGAAAGATAGGGACTTCTAATGCCCCTATCTCACCCATGTGGCATTAATTGCCGTATCTTCTATGGTTATTCTGATTTAGTTAAATTGCTATTGTAAATGTATCTGCAGTTAGTGACAAATACTTTGCACAGTATATTTCTAATTGACTTGAGATAGCTTTATGACTAATATTATTATCAAACTGTTGGCAAGTAATTTTAGTTATGTTGGACAATCTACAAGTAGACAAATGTTAGAAATGCAACTGTATAATATGCATAGCAGAAGTGATAAGCAAAGCGGGGATGGAGTCAATTCTGAATTACGAGTAGCAATAATTTACTAATGACGTAAGGATATTTAGAACCGTAAAATTGGAAAGTGCTGGTTGTAAATAATGGAGAGAAAGAGAGGGATGACAGGATTTTACGATGAGAAGAGTGGGAAGGTCATATAAATGTCTGTTTGTAGATATTACATCTCTTCTCTCTAAACGGCATCTTATTATTACTTGTCTCACACTCAGTCACAACTCCCGAACAAACTTTGCTGTAAAAGCAGAGCATTTAAACGACGAGGCAGCAGGAGGAGAGCGAAGTGAATAGAATTTAAGTGTGGACGGGAAGATTGTGTCACTGTGGACAAAACACAGTCACTTGTACTCCCAACAGACCAAAGGAAACCTGCTTCATTGTAAATATTTTAAGAATGGAGGTGATGACCTTTTCTGTTCTCATCCTCGGCTTTTTCCTCGCCTACTTTTCTCACTGCCGTTTTTATCACTCCACAAGTCATTTGTGTAACACGAGAAATCTCCATTCGGTGCAGCCAGAGCGGAGTACAACCATCCGTCTCTTGTAAAGCAACAGGCTGCTCTATGCCATTTTTCGAGATTTGTGCACTGAAGGCAGAGAGTGCCATTGAAGCGGAGGGGATGGTGACCAAGTGACAAGTGTTGGATGTGGCGTCTTTATCTTTTTAGTTTATGAAGACAATAACGGGAGACCAGAAAGCAAGAGAGGTGCAGAATAAAACGAAGAAAGTCTCCACCGCACAACTACGAGACGAAATGAGCTACACTTTTTACCATGAAATGTTTGGTGTCGATATAGAAATATCCCAGGAGTGAATTTATGAGGAAAACGTGTTGATAAAGATATAAACGGTTGTGACTGTATTTGAGTTGACGGTGAAGGAAGGAGGATTGGGAGGAAGACGTGTACGTGTCGAGTTACGTTGTGTCAACTGCAGAGTGAGGAAGGGCACCCTTTTCTTGTCTTGTGATTTAAGCAGAGCAAAAGGCAATTGAAAGAGCAATAAAAGGAAGCGTGTAGTTTGTACGACAAGCTGTGTACATAGAAATAATAATCATAAATACAACAAGCAATTTACACAAAAGTTGACAAAGTCTTGTTGTTCCAGCAGTTGTTAAGCCTTCACTGAGCCCTTTGTTGTGATTTATGACACCGTCAATTACATTACAACTCACAATGCATTTTAACACAAATAGCAAACTACTAAATCAGTTATCAGAATGATAAATGATTTGTTGCATTAACACGAAAAGGGATTTGACGACCCGACTAATTATCTACAACTACCACTGCACTGTCTTCTATTTACTTATCTTTTACACTCCCATTATTAATGCCGAAACAGAAAATGCTTTTCATTTATTCCCGTATTCTCTATCCAAGCCATTTCATGTTTGAAATATATTTCGGCCTTATTTACCATGAAAACTTTTAAATCCTATTTAATGTCAAATGTTTTATTCGTGTATCTTACAGGACAGGGGCGGGTAAATCAACTCGGCGGAGTATTTATAAACGGGCGTCCACTTCCCAATCACATCAGATTGAAAATTGTGGAAATGGCCGCAGCCGGTGTAAGACCTTGCGTTATTTCTCGACAACTCAGAGTTTCTCACGGTTGCGTTTCGAAAATACTTAACCGTTATCAAGAAACTGGAAGTATTCGTCCGGGTGTTATCGGAGGAAGCAAACCTCGTGTGGCTACACCTGACGTCGAGAAAAAAATTGAAGATTTTAAACGCGAAAGCCCAGGCATCTTCTCTTGGGAAATTAGAGACAGGTCAGAGAAAATTTTTCACTCATTTTTCATTTCTTCTGCTTTGCTTGGAAATTTGACAGTCGCACAAAATGTTAATTTTGTTATGAAATAGCCGAAAGCAACAACTACGGCGAATAATAAACGGTGGTGACATAACCTGTCTGTTGCAATATATAAAATGGACAAATTGTCAACTAATTTTTGCAGATGAGAAAGAGAGTTGAGAGCGGAGACAAAATTGGGAAATAAATATACTTAAAGTAAGTATCTATTGTTTGTCAGCAGGCTAATCAAAGACGGGATTTGTGACCGGACGACTGCACCTTCAGTCAGTGCAATCTCTCGACTCCTCCGCGGGCGTGAAGGCGAAGAGGACAAGAAGATTTTAGACGGTCAGCTAAGTGCCGTATTGATAAAATTATTTCTTTGTTGCTGCAAAATAACCACATCTGTCTGCTCGACTGTTTCTACGTTGAGTACGAAAGTATGTCGTGTCTATTTAGCAGAAGTAGCTATTAATGAAACGGTTAGTAGTTGAGTGACAAATGACAAAACGACTAGTAGAAATAAGTGAAGCAATTTATAAAGCTTTTATCGCAGGTGAAGTGTGATATTATACTCAGCAGATATTATGCTGGCCCAGCTCATGCAATGCCTTGTCAGGCTCAAGCATAATAGAAATATTACAGCTTCCTGCCCTTCCTCCTCCTCCTCTCTCTCTGCCCAAAGTCTCTCAACCCTGTCTGCAACTTCAAACTAAATCAGTCGCTGAATTCCTTGTCAGTCAACCCATCAGCTTCGTCAGCCCAAAAACATCAACGACATGTTAGCCAAAACGCAGGCAGCGAATTTATCTACCACCTTTTCATTATCTCACCCATTTTTTATAAAATTAAGTGAAAATTAAAATTACGAAAAAAGAAAATCCTCATGTATTAAACAAAAATTGAACAAAATTATCTTTGAAAATGTTTCAAGCAAATATATTAATTGAAAAATGTGCCAAGTACCACCAGATGAATTTATTGAGTTTTGGAAAAAATCGTTTTTGAAGTTATTGATTCCCGGGTAGAATAAATATGTACTATGGATTTTATGAACAGGTCTAAGCATGGTTAGGAGTGAATGATGACTTGATGGCAGAATACTTTTCTATCAGTGTACGCTCTAAGCATGGACCTTGTATTCAATGAATACTATTCAGATTGCTTTATCCGTTGAAAGTTGAACACATTTGTATTTTCTCATCTCACCCGTGTAAAAAGGTAACTTCTGGTGTTTGTTGTACAGCCATAGAGAAGTTGTGAGATGAAGACAACATTATGGTGATTACATTGCAGTGTACAAATATTTATAATATGTCACGTCAAATTAAGCGACAGTTTCATTCATTTGAATTCATTCAGTCATTGATTCAGGTACTGGTGAGACAAGCATTGCCCTACAATAAAATTATTTACAATTTAACAGTCACACTCGCGTAAGTTTGACTCACTGTGTGGGGCCACCCATTCATCTTGCAACTTTCAACGAATTACCTGAGCTGAACACACACTACTGTCATGTTGTAGTAATATGTAGGCCGCTGCTATGCTAGACGCGTCTTTCGTAGCAGCAAAGGCAGCTGAAGCTTCAAAGGCATAGCTGCTACCTGTACTAGTAGCTGCACTTGCTACGTGTTACTCGAAAAAGACACATGGAAGGGGAATGAAATGATTCATATAAATTGAAGCAAAGTAAGGACTCACTCAACTCGAAAGGAGATTATAGTGTTGCTAAAAACCCATGACAAAATCTGCTACTTTGCTACAATTGGCAAATAAGATTCTGGTGAAATGAGATTTGCACGCACTCTCAATGAGCTTCATTATCTTTTGTGCTGAAATCCTTGCAGCTGGGCTGTCCTTGCTATTTCTAAGTGCACAATCTACATTAAATATCTTTGCAAAAAGTTCAAATCGCAACGGCACCTTTAAGACCAGACTTCCAAACTTGTGCGTTTTTATTGGTGCATAAATAAATGTTGCGGAGAGGAGGTGTTGTTGGACGTTGTGTGCAATTGCATGGCATGGACCATAAAAGTTCAGGCAAGAACAGCTCAGGTCTTCCGCTCATGTTCGGAAAACGAAGACCACTGCTCCTCCGCTTTCTCACACGTACACATCAAGAAACATTAGAAATGACATGGTGAAAAATGTGTTCAGATCATGCGAGCATTTAATTTACTAAATAATCCAACGGATGAGAATATGACGCCGCCACCGCCATCATCGTCAGACAAGTAATGTATAGGGAGGATAAAGGACTGCCGTGCAGTTCTGCTCGTAATAATCTTAATAAAGTAATGCACAAATACTTCATTTCTAGGCGGATCTATGATCAATCCCCCGTGCCTCAATAACTGCTCTGGTAGCAACGAGTGGAAAAAGAAAAGCTTTGGGAATTGTGTTGCATACATCATCATTTCCATCATATAGGTCCAAGTACTGTAAAGGCATAGCAGTGAGCGGTGGTTGCTACTGCAGCAAGCGAAGCTCTAATATACAAGTCATGTCATAACCGCAAGTGCTAATGACACAAAGTGAAATATGGACAGGATCCCCTTTGCCCATTGTTTTACTGTGGCTTATTGCACGAGCATTGCAGTCATCATCATTCATTATTCCACAATACTCGTAATACACAGGTGGCTAGGAGCTGTGCTGTCAGAATCCATTCCACGTATATCAAGGAGTAGGTCACAGTCAGTCTACACATAGGCAAACCTCTGCGGCCTTTTAGCAGGACCGACTATTTATTAGAACATGAACAGCAGCACTCGCATATCGCAGTACCATAATTCTAATAAATCCTCTCCTACATTGCATCTCACGAATTACATCTACCTTCGTTACAAATCATTTCCGCCGCAAGTCCTCTTCACTACAAACTTAAACGATTGTACTGTTTACAATGTGTGCAGTGGATCATTGATACTGATTCCCACCAATATGCTCTATTTTATTCTTATTACTAGCTGCAAACTTGCTACAAAACGAAGCTTTAGCTGCTGCGGCAGCGCAAGTGCAAATACTAAATCACTTGGATGAAATTATACTCATATGATAAATATTGTACGGCAACATGATTATTTTAAAAGTACATTTAAATGAAGCTAATAGGAATATACAGCATAATATTTTGACGAAAATGCTTCTCATCAACCTTGCTCCTCAAAAGGCGATGTTTGTAAGTAGAAAGATTTCACAGTGGGACAAAACAACTAACTAAGTAAAATTGTTGATATAATATTATTTAAGCCACACATCCAGTTTTCAAAAAAGTGAAAAAAAAATTATTTTACACTTTTACATATACTCACATTCAGTCTAGACCCTTATTCTGCTTAGTGCTCATTGACAGTTCTATTGGTGTCAATTAGTTGTAATTCATTTGAACAATTTCTTATCCAAATTTAGATCATTTAAATAAAAAAGACGGTTTAATTCAATTTTTGTTCCCGAAACTTCTTTAGCCCGCTTACCAATGGTTTTTTAATAGTTTTATTAAACACACCTTATGCGAATTGCGGTAAACAACTGATAAACAAATATATAAATTGTAAACCCATGATGAAGAAAGCACAAACCAATGTACAATCATATCGCACCATTTCTAAGTTGAATTATAGTAAAGAAGCCTTAAACTTCCAATAGGAAATAGACGGCAAATAATTATAGGTTCTCGGTTACTCTTGTAATTTTACTACACTTAATTTATTGTGATTTACTTTAACGAACTCTTGTTTGGATGGCTGATATTTTCTCAACGTCAGTCAGACTGGTTAATTGCAGCATTTTGTCTTATTCTGCCGTATATACTACAATTTAATTCTTATAATTTCTAAATATTTGTATATTCAAATGATTTCAGATGACAAGACGAGCGACGGTTCGGATTGTGAGTCAGAGCCAGGGATACCTCTGAAACGAAAACAACGTCGATGTCGAACAACATTCACGGCTCATCAGTTAGACGAGCTGGAGAATGCCTTTAGTCGCACACAGTACCCCGATATCTACACAAGGGAAGAACTAGCTCAAAGAACAAAATTAACCGAAGCCCGCATTCAGGTTCGTTTCATCTCTATGTCCATGCAGCAGATACATGCATACTTGCAGTACAGGTGTACAACTAGAAACAAGTTTTAGCTTTTCTGATATGATATTATTAGTCAAGAAGGGACAAGGAATTCCAGTCATTTTCCTTCAAGGTTCAATTTCGATTCATTAAGTCAAATACATCAATTCATAATTCTCATATTCTGCGGCAAGAAACTGCCTCACTATTCCTAAGTACTCATTCCCTCCACCTTTGGTCTGAAAGAATCCATCGTTCCATCGTTTTAAAAGAATCACAGTCAGCATACAATGAAAAGAATCCCTGCCATCTCACTTATTGCTGCTTCATTTAAAAATTGTGCGATGTGTTTAAATATATTTATTAGCATGGTAATTGTCTTTTTTATTCGACCAGGTCATCTTCTGAGCATGTAAACTGATTTTTGAAGGCGTTCGCTGTTTCCGAAGCGGCCCAAAACTGAATGGTTAATTATAAATTGTATTCAGGGCGTATATATATGGACGGGCTCGCAATACAGTGTCTCAGCTCCCCAAGATTCCGCAAATCTGCTGTTTTTTGCCTGGTAGCCCCCAAATTCAGAATTCTAAATACGCCCTTCATTGTATGTATTCCGTACCAGTGAAAATAAAATAAGTTGCACAGAGCAGTAGGACTGAAAACTGATACCCACATGCAGTACCTATAGCGAACTACAAATTAAATACGGGTAGCCTTCACCCGCAATGCAATGTGCATGTGCAGTAGTGTTCCTCTTCTCAGTCTCAGCGATGTGCGTTCATGATAAAGATAAATCATGCAGCAGTTTTTCACCATGTTAACTGAAGAAGAGCTTCTTCAGTTGAAATGGCTAAGGATGATTTGCGGATTAGTAGGATATGCATGGACTGGACGTAGACTTACAGTGTAGCTGCTACTGATTTAGACTCCTCGTCTTCCGGCCGCATCTGAAACCGTGTTACGTTATTAGAAAGTTGTGGTATTCGAGATAGTTGGACTGGGACTAGATATGTATAAAGCCAAAACACAAATTAATTTTTGGTGCACTGAGAATATATTTGATAGGAAAGACACGTTGAGATTGAGGAATACTGCGTGTATCTGCTATTACCTTCATCTCGTTGTGTTTTGTGTGTTGCACTACTCGTGTCTTTTGTGGAGGAGTTTCAGTGTTTCATTTCTGTGCTTTCAAAATAGTTGAGTATTATGATATAGGATTCCACTTACAATTACTTAGGTATAACATTGTGTGTAATGTAATATTAGGCGTAGATGCTGATATTGTGACCAGGTATATTCTTATGTTGACTTGACTGTGTAACACATCAAGATTATCGCAAGTCATTGTTTTCTTTTTAATGCGTATCCCGTCTTTTCTGTGCAGTGTATAGCGACTGGTGTAGTGACTGGTGTAGTGACTAGTGAGTGAGTGGCTTTAGAAAATGCAGTCGTCGAACTAAACCAACCCATCCATTCTTTGTTGTCTGATGCAACAAATGACTCTGTTCACTGCAGTCTTGTTTTCCATTGTGAATCATCTCTCATGAGAGCGACAGCAAATAACTAACTGCCCAAATTAACTGAAACCATTCAAAATACGAGAAAAGCTGCGTAGCTATTCTCTCTAACTATTCTTCTCACTCCAATCGTGTTTCCAGCTTACGTCTATGCAGACAGAATATAACAGCCATACTCACACACTCACTATTGTCCAATTGTCCCTATCCACATACTCACCTATATAATATAGTCGCTGCATAAAGTATGTGGCAACCTTATAGGTAGCAGAATTGAAGTATCTGTGCATGCATAGTCAGACTTAGGGATGTTCACATTGTAGTTACATTTCCATGTGGATGAGTTGATTGTGGTTGTTCATGACTCGATGATGACGAGAAGAACAAGGCCGGCGAGTACAGAGTGTAAGTGTAAGTGAGTGAGTGAGCTAATCGAATGGCCTAAATTGCAACGAACAATTATTTTCAATTTCTAAAGAAACGAGGGCAACCACAAAAAACCGACTCTTTTAGTATTTACGCTCCCGGGTAATAAATGTAATCGACTGCATACAATGTAATAGTAATGACTCATCCAGAAAAACAGAATTATTATTTCATGTGTCCACGCTACCAAACTTCTTCATCTCCTTTTCAACACTCCTCCTCCTATCAATTCTTCAAACACTTCTTCATCAATTTTTGCCTGAACATGCAGTGCTAAAATTTTAGTTCAAGCATCGAAGCATCTTCACTTTCTTTTTATTTTTATTCTCTTTAGGTGAGGTTTCGTTCACACTGTATGTATTTAAAAATATAAGGCTGGGAAGGACTAAGTCTCTTTACTAGCGGAAGTTTAAAAACCAAGTTTTTCAAATACATACGAATAATTTTTCTCAATTTTTTTCAAAATTGTTCTTTATTATTATTGCAGTCCAAATTGAGTTATGTTATAACCATGAGATAATTTTCTGCAGTCATGAGGCAGCTTTGGAGTATTCTTATTAGTCATTTAGAATTTGAATCATATATATGTACATACAATTTGATGTTCAATTAATGAAATTGCATATTTGTCCTTTATGAAAAGTAAAAGAGTGGAAATTTGAATTACATATCTAAGCCACTGTGACATCTGAAGGGCTAGATGTCAGTTAAAATGTTCTGATCTAACTAACCCGCTCTTAACCAGTTCATAAATATATGTTAATTGAGAACTTTCATTGCATTATTTTTCTCCAATGATCTTTGTTTTTGATTCAGTTAAAGTTCGATTTTACTGTGAACTGGTTCATGTTTAACCGGAAACTGAAATGATCTTCTGAACAGAACAGAAGGACTCTTAAAAAGTACATACAGTAGTAAAGTTTCAACCTATACAAATTGCTGTGTTTTGCATCATAATAAATTCCAATAATTACTAAACCTTCATTCAGTTGAAATCTTTGAGTGCTAAATAAAAATAATAGCTCTCAACATTTAGTACTAATGTTGTGGCTAAAATTCAGATGCGAATTATGCGATTTTTCTATTTACTGATATGATTAGTGTCTTAGTGAGAATTTTACTCATCAGTTTTACTCAAGTTTGGGGAATTAACAAGAATTGTGCTTCAGAAGTGTTGCATGTAGCACAGGTTGAGTGATTGGAGACTGAATGCAATACAAAAGTTTTTCTAACGCTGCAGTCACTGAGCTCACGCACGTTGTTTCAATAGTCTCTTTGTGTTGTCCATTTTAAATGCCTTTTATGTTGATTTTGTCCCAGTCATCATAATAGTAATGAGAGTTAGAGCAGAGAAATACTTGCACGAGCAGACTCCTCTTAATATTAGAAATAGTCAACAATAATAAAAGCAAAAAGTATATCTATCCATGTATGTAGAATATAAATGAATATAATAAATGAATATAACAATATAGCAGTTGAAGATTACATTAAGACGAGTACATAAAGAAAGAACACAGCTTTGAGCAGTTGCAGGCAAAGCTTCTGAATTACTCGTTCTGAAATTGATTCTGATCAAGACCAGCAGTTCCCTTCAACAACCTGACAGACTCAATTAATAAAGCTCACCATTCTTATTTAATTTTAGCCACTACTCACAACACCGCCCAGCAAAAAAGTCTCGTCTGTTCATCTACAACTGCAGCCCTGCTATACTCATTATTTGCATCTGCTTCTTTTTTTTACTTTCAACTTGCCCGAATATTATAATTTCATCTGTTGCCAATGAAATCATGTTTAATACGCATTACAGGCAGTGGCAGTATACAGAAACCAATTTCTAGAGGACGAATTCCAATTGTGAGATAAGAAATGGAAAAATGTTGTATTTGTGGCAAAATCAACAAAAAATACACTTTGAGTCACCCGTAGAGGCTAGTTTCTTCCGAACTTTTGCAGTTGTAAAGGGAAAAACTTTTTATGTGTGGACGGGACGGGGTACTTGGCTCCTGCATACTAAAGCAATATTAATATCCTTGATGCTCATCTTTGGCTATAGATAGACGACAGAATACGAAATACGAACTAGCTAGGCATTTGATTGTTCCAAACTAAAAATCTGTAAACAAGTGTGTAAGTATTCCTCCCATAGTCAGCCTAGTATGGACACGTAGCAACTTTGGGAAAAAAAACCAATTAGATTCAATACTTTTAATAGGGCACTGTTGAGAGTAGGGTCTCATTTGTCTCATAGTCAGTCTCAGCATTAACGGATAAACCATGCAGTTGGATTCACACATTAATATAGACAAAATTGGGGGAAGGGACTAAAGAAGGTACAGTCGACCATTGAGATGAGACAAGGAAGGAAAATTGTTTACGATTGTCAAAATGTGTATAGTATTGATAACAATAAATGCTGTAACTGCCCTTTCCGGATACTGTTGACCTTATGTACATACAAGATACAATATTTAGAAAATGATTCGAATAAAATTGTGGGTTAACTTTGGAATTTGATGTTTTTCAGGTGTGGTTCAGCAACAGACGAGCTCGAAAGCGGAAGCAGGAAACAAGCGGCGGAGGCACGTACGGAAATGGAAGTATGGCAATGGGTCTCCCGATTTACCCGACATCTTCATCTTCATACGGAGTTCTGTCTCACCATCACCATTCTCACCATCACAATCTATCCGAACCCCATTTTGCTGCCACAGCCCAAAGTTAGTTTTCTTTTTGTTCAAACACCTTCAGTGCATTACTCCGCAGAAATTATTACAGATGAACTTACAACTCACATTGTGTATGAGTTTTTAAAACGAATATTCCATTACAATCCTTCCCATTATTTGCTTGAACCTTTATCACAGCCTTTTACTGATAGCGAGATCGGCCACTGCTAAAACATCGCAATCTCATAACAAAAATCAGAAGCCATTGCCTGTCTGTCAATGTGAATTCGCATTCAAACTGAATGACATGAAAGAGTTGCATTAGCGGACGCTGCATCTGTACCTACTCCTAATGTTGTTAATTGAATGGGTTTTCATAGAGATACGAACGCAATTAAGATATGCAGTCAATGTAGTTTTAGAACTGCTTTTATTTATCTATAGATTCTTTTTTTAATGTTTTCCCATCTCTTTCTGTCTAAAGTACGGCTGAAATTGTAGAGCAATGACTTATGACGTTACGACTGTCTTATTGTCTTTTGAAGAATAATATTATTATGTAGTTTTAAGACTGCATTATTTTTGTAGCCTTTGAATGAAAGTTTTCTTGCCGTCCGTCTGCTGTTCGGCAACTTTGTTAGTCCGCCACACCTTCTTTTGTTGACACCTTTTTTACACTTTCCCTCGTTTATTTCTCTCGCTTCGGTGGATCACATTTTGTGACATTTTGTTGACTCGATCTGCATTCAAGCATTGCTTGTGTTCAAGCAACATTATTCACATGCGTGTTAGGTGTTCATACAGCTAGTACAGGATGCTACGATGCTAGAGCACGGCTTCTACTTCGGATGCACTCTGAAGTAGAAGCCGTTTGAAATAGCAATGTGAAATGAATCTATAGAAGAGCTCTGAGATCTAGAGAACAGTTTTTGGCAATTTTAATTTTTCACTTGACAAAAGTAAATAATTTTTTGCTTCTTCTTTGGTCTTATCAATTTTGAATACAAAAATGTGCAAACATTTTTTATTTAAGGTAGACACGTAGAATAAGATTGCGAATTTACATTCTAATAGACCGGTTATAAACCGCAGCAGCCAAGAAACGAAGCAAACAGTGACTCTATGATGTGAACTATGACACGATAACATCAACTGTGAAACCGTGTTAGCAGCAATATAATTACTATGACTAGTATTATAATATTATGTCATTGGCGATCTTCAAATCCAAATTTAACGGTTTTAACTTTCAACCCTAAGTATAATTGACCGAGCAGTATTTAATTTCCAGTGTGTTGTTGAGGCTGTATTAACACGCTAGTTAGTCTCAAAGATCAAATAAAGCCCCGGCCGCTCAAAAGTCATGAAGGAGTTAACCGATGGACCCAATCTGCAAAATTTGCCTTCCAATCGACCACTAGAATACGCGTGCCAAGTTTGAAGTCTTTAACTCAAACCGTTTCTGAGTTATTGTGTAAACAGACGGACAGACAGACCCAAAACGCGTTCTTATAAAGAAAATTCGTTTCTTAATAACTGTCTCGTTATTAAACAGCGAAGTTGTTATTTGATTTCACTTTGTCCGTGTGTCTGTCTGTCCGTAAGCACGATAACTCAAGAACGGTTTGAGCTAATGACTCCAGATTTGCTACACGCACTATTGAGGTTCTATGTGAGGCTAAATTGGAAGATGGGGTCAATCGGTCAACTGCTTTATGACCTGATCTGACAGTTCATGTGAAAATCAGTACTACATACAATCAACAAACTTCGAAATTAAGTAAATGATGAAATTAAATCGTTTGAAATTGTTTGATTTCGTAGTATACTAGTTATACTTGCTAGGGGGAAAACAATATTTATTTTAAATAAACTTGTCACTGTCATATGTACAAATATGATAGCCAAAACGACTAAGTACTATTATTTTTACCATGCATTTGCAGAAGACTGCTACTTGCATAGTTTAGCATTGTACTGTAATTCTTACACCAAATACTTTGCTTGGGTCGTATCGCAGTACTTTTTTCCAAGTAGTGAAACTCAAACTTTATATGGAGCTACTGACTCGTAAAATTGCACAGTGTAGCAAGTAAAATTTTTTCGTATTGTTGAATGCTGCAGTATTTTTGATTTGGCCTTGTAGTTTTTTGTAACGCTTCCCAATTTATAAAAGGAATTGTCTCTTGCTTTGGCTGTTTGAGTTGCTATGCAGGAATTGCTTCTTTAGAATTGTTTAGGTGTAATAAATGTATACATTAAAGTAAGTTGCCACTACTTGTATCTAGATAGAATGCAGGGTGATGTCCCCCTCCCTGTCTGTTGCAATACAAGGTGAAATGAAGGAAAAATGCAACCACTGCACTGTATATACCCAAATTTTTATACTTAACTGTGTTTTACAAAGCTGCAGAAGTCTTATCTTACACAGGTTTATTTGCAATTGTGAAATATCGGTTGCTCTAATAATATGGCATCATTTTTCTATAGGCGTTTTAAAGTTTTTCCGTGATTCTTATGTCCGTCAATAATTAGGTACCTACATTAAAGAAATATTTGAATAGTAAACAGAAAATGACAATATAATTTATTTTACCTAAATGGGGATCTATCTATGAGCTTGAAATGTTTTTTATAAAATTTTTAAATATGAGAAATTAGGATATTCCCTACCAATACCAATTTAAATAAACCATTCAAAAGGGAGTAATAAAGTAGCGCAAGAATACATAATTAAGTAAGTAACCAAAGGGTTGTCAAATAAGTTAGCAGAAGAATAAATACTCTGACTGTGTAAAAGCATGAATTAATTCCCATTTCCCAAAATATTTAAACATTGGCGGTCGTCTTCAAATTCCAAATTTTAGCGGTCTTCACTTCCACACATTAATAGAATTAACTTGGCACTATTTAAGATGCAGTGTATGGTTTAGCCTGCATCAACACACTAGTCATTCTAAAAGGTCAAAGGTCTTGAAGGAGTTGACTGATTGACGCCATTTACAAACTGGACCTTTGTTGTGACCCAGAGATCACATATGAGAAGTTTGGACGATTTGTGTCCATCCATTTGGGAGTTATAGCAGTTACAGACAGACGGACGGATAGACGTAGAGACTAATGTTATAAAGTAGCTTGCGCTACTTAAATCAGAAAATGTGATGATTGTGGGGATCATACTAGCAGCAGCCTGGTCCAGCCACCACTCACCACTGCATTCAGTTTTGAGTCCAGTTTGACAGACGGCAGGGGCGTTGAACCGCGGGTGCCGCGGGTTCGGACTATCTGCACATAGAGGCATCAAACGTCGTTTGATGCTCCTAGGTCTTTGTTTGGCAGTCAGTACAAAATTGTCCCCAAATAGAACAAAAATTTTCGCGACGTTTTAGGTTGATTTTAGTCTGGATTTTTCACCCTGCCTGGCTGTGCTGTGCTGCTCTGCTTTATATAATGTGCACCTGGGCAGCATAGACATATGGAATGAGATAAAATGTGTAATAGATTCTGCCAAAGAGTACGCACCTCTTTCTATTGTCACCCATGTGCCGTATGTGGGGATAAATTCTGAAACAAATGTACGCTCATGGAATTACCTAAAAGTGAGTGGATTATTGTTACATATGAAGTGTGTCATTGTAACTGATATGCACAGGAGCGGGTAGTCGATTTGAGTGTTGGAAGTAGATGTGTAAAGTGTAAGTAAAAGTTTTTATTTTTGTTCAGACTCCGGAGGAGACGGGAGTTCGTCTTTCTACCACGGTTCTCACACGCAGTCCATGTCAACAGGAATGTCTTCTCCACAAGCTTCCCTTGGCGTCTCCGCTGCGGCAAGCTCAATGTCTTCGATGTCTCTGAGTATGCCTTCCATGGGATCAATGGCCATGTCCTCGGTGACTTCCGGTGGAAATTGTGGTTCTGTGTCTATGTCATCCCCTGGATTGGTGTGTGGGGTCTCCTCGAGCACTTCCAGCACCACCACCATCAACTCCTCTTCCTCCGCTGCGTCTTATGCTGCAGCCTTGGGAAATTCCTTAATCGGTTCTCCCTACTCATCCACCGCGTCCTCTCTCATGGCTCCACAGGTAAACCCCAAACCTTCCCTCCAATCTCAAGTCAAGTCACACAAAATCCAATTCAAACCTTTCCACAATTACACGACGTGTGGTGCAACATGTCCCCCATCCAATAACTCTGCCATGACTCAACAGTCGTAGTGTGCACACAACATGCTGTTTACTACTTCAGACGAATGTTTCCGATGGTTGTGCGCGAATGTTGCAGGAGACTGTGGGAAGAAATAACTGGGTCGGCCATTTTGTTAGTGTAAACTTTGGATGAATGATGTTGAGTTGGAGTGCGGGATGGAGGGACATTTGTGATGTGAGCGAGTACTACGCTGTGCCATTTCGCTCTGCAGTCATTCTGCTCCCTGTCGTCGTCGTCGTCGAAACTTTGTTAGTGAAGGACGACTGACTGACTTTGTTTTGTAAAATTATAAAGGATTGTCTTTCAAAGATCATTACAATGCAATGATGTTCATTCATTCACACACTCTCATTCATTCATTCATACAATTACAAGCAGAAATGAACGACATACAATTCAAGTCTTCTTCTTTCTTACGTAATCTTGAATTTATCAATGACAACTCAACTTTCTTACATTTACTTCCAGTTTCACTACAATTCATAAACTTTTTTACACGTTTTTTCATCAACAATGAACTTATCGCTAAATGAGCAGAATTAAATTCAAACTGTGTGAATTACAAATCGTTTAAAGCTGCATAGTTCTGCATAATATTATGTGTTATAATATTCTGCTGCACTAGAGGAATTAAACTACGCCTAAATTGATAACGAATACTCACATTGTACATGCCAGCAGTTTACAAACTCATTATTATTTCGTATTTTGTGTTTTGTAACGGATATTGATTTGCAGCGTACAACAACCAAATTGCTAAGAATAGTAGGACTATTACAATGAGCCCTGGTGGGACGTTTGGGACCAAATCTCAGACTATCTCTCCCATCATTGGCAATAAACCCATACATATTATAATACGCGAGCAAAAACATTCAGAATTCATAAAAATGGGACCACCGCAATTATTTGTCTCAGGTTAGGTTCAAAGGGTGGGTTATCGTAGCCTCTGGCTAAAGAAGATGGAGGAATGATAAGAACAGTAGTTGCGTCACCATTTTGGCTTAATAAATTCTTTGAAATAGTGAGACAGAATGCAAATTGATTTTCAAAGATTGGTGAATGTATGAAACTGGAACTATGCGTGATTGATAACCCACATTTCCTGTCGTTCTTCAATCTTTTGATATTTGACGCTCATGGCAGGTTGCAGAAGTTGTGGATATAACTTCAATTAATTCTAATAACATAATAGCATTACAGTTAGTGGAAATATTTAAATTTGTTTATATTTTCAGATGGGTACAGGGGCAGTTCAATCTCATCACGGCATTCAAGACGACACGCATTGGGGTTCGCTTGGAAATCGTTCGGGAATGTCTTCGTCTTTAAATTCTTCTGCTTATCCTACCACCGGTTTAATGGGACCGTGTACTCCGAGACATCAGCCTTTTTATACGTGGTATTAAAATTAGCTGACGCATAAGGAATGTAGACCCCCCTTAGCTTTAGAATTAGAATAATATATAACCATTACAGCGGAGGAGTTTATTACAAAGCCCCGTGCACCAAACGGATTGTTTACTTTTAAATGTCAATTACTGTAAAAGCATATTATTATTATTATTCGTAGTAGTAGTAAATTTTTGCATTATTCGTTTTACTTAACACAATTTTGGCACAGCGATATTAAACTGCATTTTATAACTATACTACCTCAACCCTGCAAATTAATTGTTGTAAGCGACATTGTATTTATTAGGATTGTTTAAGGAATGTTTGTTGTACAGTGTTAAGATTTTACCTTGATGTACATTACCAATATAAAACATACAATATTGTACGCTAGGCAAGGCAGGCTTGCAAAAATGTACACCAATTGTCTCCAACCATGTTATTGAGTCATTTCATGTCAATGCTACGCATAAATATGGTCAATGTTCATATGCAATTTATTTACAATTTATTTATGTAATATTATAATTGAATATAATATTATTATATTCTTCAGCACCATTATCTTCACTGTAAAAATCAACCTCCTCTTCATTTAGAAAATGGTGAGATATAAATGAAAGCTTACTCGAGGACAACGGAGTATGGAGAAATACTGGACAGTACACATAACAGTGGGAAAAAGTTTTGATATCATGAAAGTACTAAATGTGAAAAATTAAAAGCAGCTTCAGATGGGCAAAGACACTTTCCACTTTATCTACCGCTTTTGTATTAGGCATTTAACATGTATGCTTTCATGTTCACTTGTAATGCTTTTATGTGAAATAGTAAATTATAAATTGTTCATGCCCCACTTTCTACAAATGAGGGGAAACTTTTATGAATTGGTCGTGAGACGTGGGCAATTCTTAATTTCAAACTTGGACTAATTTCAGTTTTTAATTGCTGCGTTTTAAGCAACCTTGATATCAGACTGTCCTCCACTTCCAAAAAGTGAATTCCTCGCCCTATATAATTAATCATCAACAATTGACAGTGGAAATAACATTAAAATAATAATGTTAAATAGAATAACAGTAAAATGTAAATTAATTAGTCTGTGAATACACGCGAAGTCTTAATCGATTATTCTCTTACCCAGGGAACGTCCAACGCACAAGCTACTAATAAATGTCCCCGCTTTCTGATGGAAAACAAAAAGGGGAAATCGTTATTATATTTACACTAAACATTTTTGAAAGAGTATGTGCAGATAGAAAATATGTATGAAAACTTGTAAGTATAAGATAAAACAATAAAGTTACGACAAAAAATAAAATTAACGAGTTTTCGTGGGAGATTTTATCTTTGCAAGTATACTCCACGGTATATAGTTCACTTTCGTAGACTTTTTCCTACAGTTACGTTGGATGAGACTCGTGTCGATATTTACTTTATGTATATGTGTACTATATGATTTCATAATCTAGAGAATAATTAGTTGATGCCATCTTTCATCAGGGACACTACCACGATTTCTTTAATGATACTGCAATTTTAAACTTTCACCTTTATGGGGTCCCATGCTTATCTGAAATGAAAACCTTCGCAAATGACTTTTTTTATCGGCCAACAACCAATGCTGGCCTCAAAATATTTCATGTGAAGGTATACTTTGCTAACTACAAATTTTAAATGTCCAACTCATAGTCCAGCTGTTTTCTTTTCATTATCCACATTGTCACTCATTGTTCAAAACCAATTCAAAGGCGGAAGGTTTACAAATGACAAATGTGGCTCATCTATACATTGTCATCAAATTAATAGGATTACATAATCACTGACTATGTCGAATATCTGTATCATTGCCATCGTGCCGTCTCCCCTAATATGTAACCAAGGGCACATCTGGGGTGTGGGGTCACAGGGTACCCCTCCTAAAGTCATGGAACTTAAGTCATGATAATTTTAGAATTTTCAAATTAAGCCAAAGGTATAAAATTTCCAAAATAAAAAATTATAACATTTATCGCGCAATTGTGTCGCGGATATGAGCATTTATAAGCTTACAATGGCCGAGTGAACTCCCCAAATGGCACTTCTAGTTACGCGCCTGCCTGTACCACACTTTCAAAAACTCGTGACCCAGCTCGTAGAAGTACACTCAAGATAAAAATGCAAGGAATAATTAATAAATCAAACGTAAAGATGACATATATTATAAGTAAGTCCAACCCAAACTTATAGTCGGTATTGGCCAACGCAAAACAGACAGACTGGATAGTGAAAAGCACAAAGCCCTCACAAGTTCGGCCTTGATAAAGCATGATATTATTATGAAAGCAAGCTCAGCACTTGGATTTGGACTAGGGAAGAGTGCGTTGTTAATGGAATGTTTACGAAATCATCCTTGCTCTGTTCCTTGCATTCTGCCAACTTTGAGCACAACAACTTTTGATAACATTCCTGCAAATGAAAAATAAAATACACAAGTAGCAAAATAATTTTCGAATTCGCACGAAGCAACTACGTACCACCTTGTGACCTGGGACCTACAATCAACAGTAGGAATTTTGTGTCGTGTTCATCTCGTCTGGTCATCAGTTGAGAGAGTAAATTTTGTGCACACCCAAAGTAGACCCAAATTAAGATTCATACAACGAAAGTGTAAGTATTGGCGTATTGGTGATTTGTTACATCATTTCAGCTTTGTTTGTTAATTAATTATATTATGCTTTAATGTATATTATGTTATATTTTCCATAAAAAAGACGAGCAATCCTTGTACGTTCTAAAGTTCTAATGCACCATGCACGCATAACTCAGCAGACAATCTTAATTTGGAAATTTGGTTTCATTTTGTATGGAATAATGTATATTTATTATAATTATACACATAATAACACAATATTATAATGTCTGATAATAATGCATTTATATTCAATATTTGATTGCAGTGCATGCAGTGCAAAGCAGTACATTTTATACATTCAACATTGGTCTCATTTGTGGGGTGATGCAACATGATGTCCTGGAACTGATAATAATATTTCGGTGCTGAGCTTAAGCAGTATCAAGTCCACGGAGCCACAAAATGTATACTCCATCAAGGGATTGTTTGACCACGATAGAACTGTGCCTGAGGGAAATACAATCATTTTTGGGTCGTGCTAAAGAATCATCTGAAGATCCAAAGTAACTTCAACCTTAACTGCCAGTATTTCTGCCTTCAATTTTTATTATTATTACACTTACCATTAACGGCACTTCCTTGTTGTTAATTATGGGGAATTATAAAGACTTAACATAACTCATCCTTCCTACGAAAATGTGTGCGTGTGCTAAAATGTAATTCGTACAAAAAAGGGCTCGAATAAATAAATACATGTAATATAAATATACAATATACTGCTTTGAGCAAACGTTTTTAAATTAATGTTTTGATATTTTCAGATTAGCTATCGTGTTCCCAGTGGTCAGCGACCAATTCGTAAATACAGTTCAAAACCTTGTAGCCGAGAAGTACAAAAGTTTAGTTACTGTTGTTGTGAACCCAAGCAATGAGAACGCAAATGGCCGACTGATAGTGGTGACAGCAAACTTGATCGAAGAGTATGCATCTGATGAAAAACGATCTTTCAAATATGCTGGAATATTATGGTCTATTGATTCATATTTATTTTTTATATTTAGAAAAATCCTCAAGGAGTGCATGGAAACTCAAAGCGAAACTTCATCAGACTATTCTAAACTATCGTTGATATACTGTGAAAAGCAAGACTGCACGGGGGCTCCTCTTAATTCTCAATCAAATGGTAGGTATTATTTGCATTTACATTCGCTTAGCTTTCACTGCAATAACGGTTCTTTGGTATTTGTATCTTGTTGAACTTTTGAATAATATTTTGATTGAAGTACCATTACCTATGGTAGTTCAATTTTATTTTACTATTAATGCATCGACGATGCTTTCGTGTTGTGCTTTCTACACTGTCCACGATAGTAATTTGCCCCAAAATAATTTACTTAAACTATTTTGTATGATTTTTAATTTCGTTATTATTTTAATGTGGCGTTATTTCCCTTTGTTTGTAATTTTGAAGAAGGAGCATTGAATGATATTGCAGCAGAAGCAGCCGTAGCGGACAAAGTGAAGGACGCCCATCTGCATTGCTCTCAGTATGGAACCAATTTCGTTATAAGACAACCATTATCCGACTCCGATTGGCAACAACTGGGAAAATCTCAATTGATTGAGGTAGATACATTGAATGGTTAAATATGGATCTTAAAAAGCCAAAGTTAAAGATATTTCTGTGCAGTAATAGTGAGACCTTTTTCAAGCCCCCATAATACGCCTTTGATGGCAGGCAAGATAATATATTTTGTGGTCTAACTGCTGTGCGCTGTTCACTAATTTTCAGGAAATACTTCTGAACCGAATGTAATGAACTCCGTTATGTTATTTTACTTTAGATTGCGGAAATTGCGGGCCCAGTGACTCTAATTAAACCCGAATGGAATAAAACACTCTACAATCAGGAAATATTTGACTTCAGTTCTGGTCACATCATTGAAATATACGATTTTTCATCGTCATGGAGTACTAAAGATCTGTACAGTGCCTGGTATGATTTCAAGCAGAAGGGATTTAAGATTGAACGAAGCGACACTACTCATGCTTTGGTAGTCTTTAAAGACAATATTGATGGTAAAAAAACTCGTTTTTATCAGTCTCGTCAAAGTTCTTACGTTGTATTTCTTATTGCCACTTTTCTCCATATTATGAGAATGAGACGGAAAGAGCTCTTTATTTATTTATTTATTTATTCTTTCTTTCTTTTCAGCATGCAGTGCATTAACAGTGATGCATCCATCTTTCAAAAGTCGGCCAGCAGTGTTATGCAGTGAAGTATCTCGTCAACACATCAACAAATTTAAAGATATATTTCTTCCATTCAAGGAAAGACCAAAGAAAAATTTAAATGTCGCTAAAAGACTTATTTCACAGTCTCTAGGAATTTCGAACAATTGCAGCAGTGATAATTAAATATTGCAAAATTAGCTCAAGTATTATCTTCTTAACATAGATACATTAATTGAACATACAATATGGCAATCAAACATATTTCAGTATATCTTTGCAACTGGGTAAACAAATTATATATTTTAACTGATTCTGTTATAAATGTAGGTTAGTAAGTATTGTAAGTTTCTATCAAAACGTTTTGAAAACATGGATCTCAACAGAACATGCAATAATGAATAAAACTTTTTGTGGTTTTATCACTGACTTATATTTTCATAATAATTAAATATTATATTAATATTATTAAACTACGAATGTTGTTTGTATAATTTCGCGCTGTCCGTGTGTCTGTCTGTCGGTCCATAAGCACGATAACCGAAGAACGGTTTGAGCTAAGGACTTCAAGTTTGCTACATACACTATTGAGGTCCAATGTGAAGTTAAGTTCGAAGATGGGGTTAATCGGTCACATTTTTCATGACCTTTGACCCAATCAATGTGTCTTTGTATAAGTACCAGGACTCGTAGGTACTACTCCGATGTATCAGATAAGATACGTAAAATGAATGCCTGTGAGCAATTCAAATGTAAATTTTCAGGTAAAATGATACATAAGTTTTCACAATAAGCCTAAACAATTTTTTTAAATATTACGAAACTTCGTTGTTCATTACACCCGGTGTTGACCGGTTTATTGTAAAATGAGCATGTCACAGAAGCCGAAGTCTTGTCTTGGCTTAGCGTAGTTAAGCGTATACAACACATGTGAGTTGCAAGTGCACTACTCATGTTAAATATGGCCCTGGTTCACCTCCAAATTCGAAGTAAAAATTGTTTATTCATTCAAAACATTTATTTTGGCGCACAAATATTTTCTTTCTAATTTTCTTCCAAACACATAATTTGACTAAACTAAAATGGATTTACTTTTTTGAATATCAAATCCCAATCTCCCGTCTGGTTGGTACGACTATGGATATACTATGTAACTTGAACTTTTCCTTTTGGCTGACTTAAATGTCATTTAGCAGCCGGAAGCTCGCCTAATTGATCTTTCAGTTGAAAACCCTGTTCATCCAGGATCTGCGATACTTTGAAAGAACAATGATTGTTTTAAAACACACAATAGCAAGACAATATGACATGGCAAGATTTACTCACAACAACTATAGTTTTTAAGAAATGCAAGTATTTATTCTCTCAACCTTTCATCTTCATCATCCTCCTCAAGCACATCATCAATGGTCTCTTCCATAATTTCGTTTTTCATTTCAGAAATAGCAGACTGTTTTTCAAATTCGCAGAGAATATTATTAATTTAAGGAATATTTTATTCATTTGTCTGTTAGGAATATTTTACGTAAACTGTATAAATTGTATATTTTATGCCAAAAAATAACAGCGCAAAGAAAACTTCATTATACGGCACTTCCATCAAGTATTAATAAGCATTTACTTATTAATAATAAATTCTTGTTTTCTTTACATCATATCATTTTCTCAAATCTGTGGACAAAGGAAAAGGTGCTATGTAACTACTTCGCATTTAGCGTACAAATGCTATGTTCAAAATATGTCTGTTGGTTTAGAATTGTGAATATAGAAAATTATTACTTCCACAGAGCGAAGAAAAGTAGGTATATGTTATGCAATCTTATTGTCCGATCTCATGACTATGACAAAATTATTTTTGACAAGAATTATAAAAAATAATATATATTTTATAATGGATTCAGTTCAGAGGCCTATTCATTGATCTCATCATCGCAAGTGTCACACTTCTCATGGCTTCCCCCACAGCTTGCTGCGAACGTAACGAAACTATTCTGATACTTACAGCTTGAATATTGGCCGTCATGAGCATGAAATTCTTTATGTAGCGTCGGGTGCGAATAATATCTTTTGACATCATTTTGACATGACTTTTACAGCATCCTCGTGTTTTTCATACAGTGTAACAAATCTTATTATCATCATTGTAATAGTTTAATTTTAGAACAAAACTAAATGTTAGGTTGAATATTTAAGGAAATACTGCT
>JABASD010001099.1:0-47983 GCA_019776165.1 Pogonognathellus flavescens | reverse complement strand
TCTGAATATTCTGAGTAGGTAGGTTGGTAGTAGTAAGTGCAATTATGGCGTTAGTATTGGTAGTAAACATAAAATTTAATCTGTCACATTCACATTGTGTTGTGAAAGTTGCAATCATGGGATTTCCTATTTGAAATTCAAGTAAAATGAAAAACAAACAAGAATTTCCATTCCGAGTCCATTTGTTAAGGAATTACATTTCATTTACATATGCATGCTTTGTGAAAACCAACTTGGTTATAAGTTTAGATTTTTTATTGCTCTTCCCGTATTTTCTTATTGATCGAAGAGAGCATCTTTCTATAGAAAATTCATTTTAAATGACAAAAAACATTTTATTTTAATTAAAATTGAATAAAATTAAGAAATGTTGATAGGAAAGTAGTGACAAGTACCAGGTTGAAAGATTGGGAAAACATATTCGACTAAAGGAAGAGTTAATTCTAACAGCATGATAAAATTGACATAGTATGCAGTCATATTATTTTATTATGTCCTGGATTTACAGAAATCTAACAGTTTTGAATTGCATGGGCGTATCTACGTATGGATTCATTAGCCTACAGCTCTTCCCCCTAGATTTCGGAAAAATGGTTATTTGACAAAAATTTGCGGGCTCGACATCTCCCATTTGGCTGATATTTATATATAATATTATTTACATTTTCCGGTATCTTATGTGAAAGAATAAATTTTTCTCAAAGCGAAAATTTATGCCGATAATTTTTAATTCTTGATTTAGAATTTATTAAATAATGAGTATGTTAGTAGATTATATGTACATGTAATGTAAGCAATCTATGTAATATTTGTAATGTTGTATTTTTTTTCACAAGAGAATGCATCATGGTAATAATAATTTTGAGTTTTTGGATGTGGGAGAAGCCAAAATGAGAGAAAAATGAGAATAATATGAAACCTTTTTGTATGAAAACGTGATTTGAAAGTTCACGAATGAGAAACTAGGAAAATATTTTACCATTGCCATACTGCTCTAATTACTAATGACTATGCATAAAAATGAGACACGATTGGAGACAAAATGAAATTCTCTTTTTAGTATTCCTCTTGTTTTTATTTACACGAATTACTTTTTAAGTAGTTGTGGTATGAAATACTAGCTTGTTACAATGGTTTCGGTTATAATATGTTCAGTATTGCTATATTAAATATATTATGTAATTTATATATCTAATGTTGTACAAAGGATTACGATAATAAAATTGTAATGTATAATGGGCATACTATTAATAACTAATAATAACATATAAATGCTCTTCAAATACACAGCAGCAAACATTAAGCCCTTACTTACGTTACATAATATGCAGTAAGGCGCACACAGGTATATAAAGTATTCTCGTATGTATTTAAATAGCAAAAGCATCTCTTATTATCACTACACGTGTAGTATGCCGAAATATGTCGAATTCTTTGACCAATGTGCTAGATTCCCAGTAAACTAGATCTTATAATATTTTCTTTATAAATTTTTTTCTCTTTTTTAATGCGAGCTAACTTATACTCACGAGAAATTTGCTATACACATAACGTTGTTAATTTTAGTTTAGTGTTCAACCAACCAAAAATATGTAAAGCTACTGATATGATATGATAATAGAATAAATAATAATAAAGTAATCAAACTTTTTTCATGTAACGATTATTAGTTTGATTAGAACGGACTAAATTATCATAACAATATTATTATATACATTTTTATGCAAAATTTTTGTCTATTGTGGGCTTTGCATTACATTTACCTCTATGCAACTATCAAGAATAAGTTAAAAGCTACAATTAAAATTTTTGCAATATTCATCATTCCCTCTTTGCAAATGTTACACACACGTACTTCGATTTCTACTGTCAAGATTAAGTATTATGTATACAAAAATGTTTGATTTATAAGTTTGGATTGAATGAAGTTATAATAATGTCAATGTTTCTCAACAATGGAAATATTACAACTTTCAATGTGCTGCTTCAGTATATAATGGTAGTAGTAGTAATATTATAGCATAAGTACTTACGACATAGAACTATTTACAATTACTATCATAAAGAGTTATTTTGTGTAAACGTATACTAAATCTAGAACTTACTTCCGGGTTACTACAGTTTAGTTACACAACAACAATACAAAAATTCTGGGCTTATAATATCTAATGTACATTTATTTAACTTGATACTAGAACTCTTAAATAAAACTTGATTCACGTGAATATTATTGTGGTATTATTGCGCTTTACTTATTTATAAACTTCAATACTTAATACTACTTGCTTGTTTTGATGAAACATAAACATTTTTTATGCAACAGACAATTCCAAATGTAAACAGTGCTTGTAAAATGTAAACTCCTTTTTATGTACTCAAACTCAATGTATAATATTTTATGATGCATATTTTTGCATAACAAAAAAAATAAGTGTAAAATTTAACATACTAACCCTGACCTGGATATTTCAATTACAGCAAAACAGATAGATACTACTAATATTTAAATTTTCAAAAAATTATTAACACAAAATAATACACAATCGTGGTGTAATATTTATATGTAATGAGTTTTACCAACCGTGTGCGTCATGCTACCAATATTAAAGGATTGATACAATTATTTACTATAGTAAAATGAATATAGGTGTTCTGAATGCTTTTCTACGAACAATAATCAAAATGAAGCCTAATTAAATGAGTTAGAGCGAGTGGAAGACTTTTCCAGTTTACACTTTTAGCAATAATATTTATAAATAAAATGTAGCAGGCTTTTGACATTTGTTGTACACTTGGATTTTATAAACTTACCCATAATAATAATGCCTATATAATATCATTATGAAAGTAAAATCTGCAATATTTATTTTACAGAGGTAGTATACATGGGTATACGCACTACCATTTCTTATTGAACTACCATTTGCATTTACAGTGTGTGTTTAAAAGGTTAGTTTATGCTACGCGTTAAAATAAAACTGTAAGTAATAATCCTGCAACGTATTTATGACTGTTTTGTTACACTCTTCTTGCCTTAGTGAAATAAAGGAAGGAATGATACACAATATAATAATAGAAATAGTAGTATAATTTATAATGTAATAATAACATTGCAATTAACAATAATATTGAATATAGTATTGTGAAAATTACAATACCCGAAAGTACGAAAAATTATTTATATAAAGTAATTATAACAACATTAATAATAATATTATCCCTATACAAGTATATATTACTTTAATACGTTTATGTATGTATGCAATGTAAATAACGTAAGTTTACAGTTACAATTAGCATTATTCATGTTTGAGGCAATTTGTGCATTTTTTTAAAGTGTTCATTCTGTAAATAGATATGTGTATTATATGTGCAATGGTTGTTTATACAATTTAACAGGTATTCAAAACTAAATTGTTATTAAATTACCTGGTATAATGTATACTGCCTAAATTCATCGAGTGTCATTATAATAATATATAATAATAATGCTTGTAAATATTGTAGTATATATGAATAGTTCTATTAGCTGTATATTTCCATGTATAAATATAGTAATAATAATAGTAATGGTATTTTAAATCTTATACTTTAGGTAAGTATCATCAGTATCAGTATTTGTAACAATTAATAAAATGTCTTTAAGTACGGTTACTATTTACAGTTACATATACACAATAATATTGAATTAGTATTAATAAAGGTGACGATATGATTGACGGGCTAATAATAACAGAATAATAATAATAATAATAATAATAATGTGTGTACGAGGAGTAAATAATTAATGAGTAATCATTAGTCTTTGTGCTTGTGTATGCAAATAAGTATTTCTACTACTATGTACAGAGTTACAGTTGTTTCACCGTATAAAAGGTTATAAATAAATCCAATTACAAACTATGTCTCAAGTATTAACAACTCGAGGAAGATTTACATTTGTCAACGACACATTGTAAAGCATCATTAATCTGGTCAAATACAGGCACCCCTTTTCTCTTCGCCATGTCCGATAAGTAGGATCGACCTCGGTTGTAGTCTTTTATTGCGATTTGTGAAAGCTGAAACCAAAAATTGAATTCATTTAGTAATAATAATTAAAACTCTGATAAAACTCTTTCACATATAATTAAGGCGTGTATAGGTTTTTGAGTTCAAATCGCACAGAAGAATATTTTATCAGAAATATTAATAATGTATGTGTATTCGCTTAAAAATTGTTTTTACCTTCTCGCCATCAATTTGACACTCATCTGTAAGAGACTCTATGCACAAAACAATTTGATATCCGAGTCCACAATAGAAAACAGCCTGTAAAATAATTAAAACACATTTAGCATAATATTCTGAGTATGAATTTTGATTAATAATGTCAAAGGTTGGATGTAAATCTTACCGCAATCATATTTTCAACGGAACGAGTACAATTGGATACATAAAAAAGCAGAATTCGACATTTATCTATTATTGTAACATCTATTGGTAAAAACGGCCTACTGGCTAACGTCGGCTCAGAATAAGAATACGTGATTCCATGATTTCTATTTAAAATGGAAAATATCAGCGTTAGTTTTTTATATTTTTAGTATAAAAATGACACCGGATTTACTTTGAATGATATTGCCTTACTTTAAAAAGGGAATGGCTACGTCCGTTCGCCAATTATGGTCTGAGGACGAAGGGCCACCTAAATACACGTCACAAAGGGTTGAGTTATTTACAGGCTCGGGTTCTGGTTTGGATGATAAAGGCATCCATCCTTGTTTTGAGCCCGGAACGTTATCTAATAAGAATGAGTAGAAAGAAATAAAAAATATAAAGTCACGCTCATAATATTTTTATATAAAATTACCAGTATAAAATTGCATGTATTTCTTACCTAATATTCTTGTGAGGGCGGGCAATGCAACATGCTGGACAAAATATGAAGCTTTGGTGGCAAGAAGACTGGACCAAGATCGATTTGAATTTCTATAGTGGTGATACATAAGTTCGGACATAATACAGAAAAATTGTTCGAAATTTATCATTGTTCCACTGAAACCATTTGTCGTGCTCGTTTCTTTTTTAAGGGAAGGTTCCGTGACGGGTGGAGGAGTAATGAGTTCCTTTTCTTTATCACCTTTCTTGATTCCTTCTAAAACTGTGAGTACTTCGTCTTTAGTTAATTCTTGATTCGTTAATATCCGGTAAGCTAATCGTACCTTGAGTTAAGAAAAACAAATTAAGTTAAGAAAAAATCGATGAAGCTATAAATCTTTTGATTCAGGATGTTGTAATGAAACCTTGTATAAACTTACATCGGATAAACTAATTTCTCCACTGTTGGAAACATCTAGGCTGTCAAAAGTCTTTTGTAAATTACTGCAAATCCAATGCTTCAAGTTGGAATTCTGCAAAAAGATTGCAAAATCTAGTTAAAAACTTGACATGGCAATTATCAAGAAGCTCAGGACAAAATAATTGAAAACATTTCTTGGTAAAATATAAATGTATATATATAAGTATTTTCTTTTGTTAGTGATTTTACCTGCAAATGGCCCATTGTGACGGGTTGAGCCAAGTCGGATAGCTTCAAGTCTTTTGGTCGAATATTTTCCCGAATTACCTGCCAAGAAATAATGTACAAAAACAACGATCAACAACATCTCCATTTCAATTTAAGTCAGGCCAAGCTACAGACATGCAAATTGCAATTCCTCATTGTGGATTCACTATAAAATGCATCCATGCAAGATTATGGTAGCGAGCCGGTCACGAGTTTCCTTGTCTCGTAAAAATTACAACGTGCACATTACTATTTATTTACCACAACCACAAAACTCTACGTACCTTAGCTGTACATCTTAGAGCGGTTTGAATATCATTAAAAACTGGAATTCCATGACGCTCCACTAAGTCTTGTAGAATCAACTGGCCACAAGTCAAGTCTTCGTATTCTCTGCGGAAACAAATCCACAAATTAATAAAATGAAACATGAAAAACACTCTCTTGATTATTTCATCAATAAAATCATCATCATCATCATCGTCATTATTAGGTCATTTGTAATATTAGTTCTTCCAAATTTTTCTGTTCATTTTTTTCCATGCCAAATGCAACACACAAACACAATTTAAAATTCCTATACATACTCCTATTCCTATCGTACGTCTCATAGTTAAATTTCCCAATTTTTACAACCAAAACTAATTATGTACGTAGTATACCCATAAAAACCAAAAGAATTCTACTAAATGATTTTTTTTGTTAAGACAAAGACATGTTTATTTTCTATCTCTATAAACATACCGTAAGCGTATATAGTATTAGTATGTAGCCTATTTTACATATTTAAATGCATTAATTTAAGTTTGCCACAAAGAAATTGGATTTAAAAAAAACTTGTCTTATACTAAATTCATCAATCACAATTTTTATGTAAATGAAAAGAAAAGAGAGAGAGAAAGAAGGACAAGAGTTATTTGCCGACGTGACATGATCAGACTGTGTGAGATACACCACCGCAATAATGTAATAATGTAATTCAACACGTAAAATAATATTCCCCCAAGTTGTACATTACGCCAGCTATAAAATACACACACGTCAGGAGGATCTTATGTGGAGTTTTTATAGGAAGCCTGAGAAAACACGATCTTAATACTATGTACACTAATCTCAAGTCAAATTTCTGTGTTACGTATCTCAATTCCTACTTGACTGGTTTAAATCCTTATCCGTTTCTGCATCTCTCCAGAAGTTTGCAGCAAAACTTTGCCAAGAAGTTTCTCATTCTCAAAGAACGACTGCTCATCATCAAATGAAAAAATTACAAAGTCAAACCAAGAAAAAATAAAGGCCAAAGTCAAGTAGAGTCGAGTTAAACGAAACGTGAACAAGGAGAAGACGAAGATGAGAGGGGAAAGGAAGAAAAGCATTCCTCTCCAGTGTGTGTAAGTGAGCCAGGTGCTTCATTCACTTTTTCATTTACCAAACACGTTCATTCATACAAAGTGTTAATAAAACATTTACACTCTATATCTCAGCACACTTTATAAATGACTCCTTACACAACACTCCAAATTCTATACAAAGCAACACATAAATACTACATTGGCTATATATACGTATACTTCTCCTTTTATATAAATCTCTCTCTCTCTGTATATAAATATAATATTTTAATGCAAAATTTTATAGTGTATGGAACGTGTGTAACACGTTTGAGACTTGAGATTACTTTTACATGCAGTTTTGCATTTTACAGATAGCTGTAGGTATATACGTGTATTGTGAACTTCACACTATTATTATTGCACATAAATCGTATATAAATGTACATGGTGTATATTGTTTGTGTACTATATTGTAAATGTATGATATAAGGAGGATAGTTATATAGTAGGACTATCAATGATGGTTTTACTCTTTTACTACTGCAAGGAGTTGTGTAGGTAGAAACTTTTAGTTATAGGTATGTATGTAATGTAATGTGAGATTTGCCTGCATGGAACCTTAAAGTGAAAGAATGAAGATTGGACATGACTTGTTGAGACTGATGTAAATAAACCGGATGTTCAATTGGATTGGTATTCTAAGCAAGCCCTATAAACTAAATGCTTATACAACTTATTCACTTAGCCCACTATAAAATACACTCCTGCTACTTATTTACGACCTGTACTACACACTTGCTTCGTTTTCTATCATATAATCTACAATATATAGTGCAAATTTACCATTGTTCGGTTTCAAGAGGTTTTTACTGATTGTGAGACTTCTAATGTCTAAATAGGTGAGGGGATGGTTAAGATGTGTGTAACATAATAAGGCACACGTTATTATTATTGGAATGTTCGCAAATTAGTTTTAAAAATATCTACAATAGAAGTTAAGTTATGTAAAGCAAATAAAGTTACAAAGGGAAGGTTTGAAATTCGTCTATTGTACTTACAAAAAAGGAATATTGTAATATTTCTTTCAGGTTATTTAATGAATTCAGTTCCCACCTGCCCACTGCAGCATATAGAACACGGATTTTCACCGAATTTATGACTTTGTCCCCGTAAGGCTTATATTATACTGATTCCTCCATTGTAACTTTACATACGATACATAATACATACGAAGTAGTATATGGTACATGTGTATTTACTTTTTCAATATTATGAGTCGGGTTATATTACACTATTAGAGGAATTACAGCAAACTCATAAAATAAATACGGCTTTTCCTACAATTAAGATGTTTGAACAGATAAATTGGAATGTTCTAGAATTTACAAGGCACATCCTTCACACAAGCAACGAAACATAAGGCAGAAGCAGTTGATGTCTTTGGAGCAATTCTATTTTAATTGTACTAGCTCTTTTGTTGGGAAAACACGTGTTTTCCTCCCCTTATATATTTCCCATTCATCTTGAAATGTGTTTGTGCAATAAAATAAAGATCATCGTTAAAAATAGACTTATGGCGTATATTGTGTGTGTGTGTTGCATAACACAGTCCAGTCACAGTCAGCCAGACCTTCTAAACGCGAAAAGAGAGTTTAGTTCTTTTCTGCTGTGTTTACTGGTGGTGAAATGACATGACAAGGATTTCTCATTAGTTTGCTATTTTACTGTTTCTATTATACACTGCAATCCATTTTTACTTACCGTTGAGTGATGGGTTCGTTACAAATATGATGTCCGGGTCCTTTGAACCCCGTAATGACGAGAATCACTTTACGTTGTTTGGCAACTTCATATGCGACTTCTAGCATTACAACTAAAGAGCGTGTCTGATTGTCAATCGTGAAAAACAGGACGTCCGCATTTACTTTGGCTTGGTGCTCCAGTTCCATCAACTCTGGATGCCAGTCTGCAACTTGCTGAAAATATCAAGTCACGTTTTCAAATTAGCAAATCGGTTCATTCAAAAAATTAATTTCATTAAATACCTTTTTTTGCAAACAAAAATTGGCAACACAAACAAAGAGAGATTCATTTTTTTTACTTGCGGGAGATATTTGTTCTGAAAATTTCAGTCAATCTATTCTAATTATTTAGCAATAATTCAGAAATTGGCAAAAGAAACTGCACAGGTTCATTTTTTGCTTATGAGAGTTATCTCTTGCGAAAATTTTAGTTTATCCATTCTAATTATTTAGCAATAAATCAAATAATATAAAAAGTAATAGTGATGATATTTGCAACAGAGGTATAAGTTATTAGTCATAACGTAAATGATATTTTTATTTTTTGCATGTGCTGATTTGTAATTCATGGACGGAAGGAACCTTGCAGGCTTTTTGCACGTATTTAAGGCTAGAATGCAAGGATAAGTTGTCCTATACAGATTTTACAGCGCTGTATAGCTCTAGAAAAAATCTACCGTGAATATTCTTTTGCGCTTTGTAAGTTTACACTTTTGGTATTTCTGATAATTAGTTTGGCTTGTTTGGGTTGAATTGGATTGGCCTGTGCACATTACTTACAAAGAGGATGATTGTGGGTGTGACATAAAGCAGATCATGAATAAAGGGCACGTAGTAGTAGTCAGTAAATGCATATTACATTATGTAGGTAGTAGTAGGAAGGATTGCTTTTGAACTTGTTGATTTTGGCTTAGCATTATGTACAAAAGTTAAATATTTTACGCTGTTGCTCTCTGCATGCTTTTCTGTACTGGACTGCGACATGACATTCATCTTAAGTGTCTTGACTTTACTAAAAACCCACGTAAAATACCGAAGAAAAAATTCTCACGTGTACATGCAAGAGCATATTACTTAGAGACATAATAATAATATATAGTATAAGTTTACGTGGGAATTTTT
Source organism: Pogonognathellus flavescens (assembly GCA_019776165.1). Classification (NCBI taxonomy): domain Eukaryota; kingdom Metazoa; phylum Arthropoda; class Collembola; order Entomobryomorpha; family Tomoceridae; genus Pogonognathellus; species Pogonognathellus flavescens. The sequence goes on along the minus strand of JABASD010001099.1, from coordinate 38,180 downwards.
TTACCTTTACTATTATTTCTTTAAAGTTGTTGCATTGCATAAGTGATTGATATGGTCAGAATATAAATATAATGTGTCTGTTACAAATGAGGATATGTATATCCACTTTGAAAAGTAATTAATTAATTCACAATTCACATAAAAGAGACTCGAGCCGTACATAAACCAGAAAATAAAACATTGGATTTGGTTTGAAAATTGGAATGGTTACATTATTACAACACTATTGCTTCCTTCCTACACACCACAACATCTCGTCAACATTATTTACTTTATTTACATTCAGGAAAAAATAATTTCCATTCCTGACGACTGTGTTTTGGAAAAGTTATGGGGCTCTCACTCTCTACGATGATGATAGCAACGTCTCTGCTCTTAAAAAGACTGTGTGTCAAGTATATAAGGTGTGTGGGTGGGAAACAAATGGTAATTTGTTATCCTAATTACGTACACACACCATTACATTAAAACTTTACTCACATACAGCACTAAATGTATATAAGTATCGTCTCTAAACTAGTAAATACTTACTAGAAAAAACTGCGTTGATTACAATGACTATGTGATTTTAACAAAAAAATAAAGGACAACATCTTACAGGTATATTCAGTTTTTTTTTCAACTCTGACCAATTTGAAACGCATTATCATTATCGTCAAAAACGCAAAAGGAATAAAGCTTTTGGGTTTTGAGGGTCATCTCATATAATTTTGTTGACAATTAAAGAAAAGTGTTATTGTTGACAGACAGACTGAGAAGATATAAATATTTACCGGGTTAAAGTACGTAAGGCCTAAGGTCTTGAGCGTTGGAATGGCGATGTCATGTCTCCATGTAGTGGGATTGCATGAGCCTCCCAGGAAAACTTCACAATTTATTGTTGAATTACGATCTGTAAAATAAAACAACAGATTATAATTAAAATTATCTTGGGCCATTTTTGTATAAGCTTTTTCTAATAGAATTTTAAGTTACAAACTATTACGATACATTTGAAAAGGTAAAGAATTAAGAAGACTAAAATGAAAGTGTTAACAAACGAATTTGGAAAATTAATCAGCAAAATAATAACACGAAAAAATCTTTCTATATCTTCACACAACTTTACAAATGCGACAATTTATTACAAAACCCGTTTACTGATAATGAGTTTAATGAGGCAAGTAGAAAACAAGGAATTATCTATGTATTACCATTATTAATTTAATTATGTACACATATATGAAATTTCAACGGATATTCAGGATTACAATTTATTTAATCTACACTCTTTTTGATATTTTCTAAGAACTATTACAGCTAGAACTTTGTCACAGTTTAAAGTAAATACTTGTGTGAGAATTTTCCTACAAGAAGCTTAAAAATGCATTCTGGACTGGAAAATGCATTAAAATTGCAGAAGATCTACAGAATTGTAGAAGATTTACATTATTAGTACAATAAACTCATCATGAAAAGACTGTTATATATACTCAGAATTTTATTTGTACAAACAGTTCAGGAAACATTCCTGCAACATCTAGCAGTCTCATTCATGAATCATATTTATTTTTAAAAGTCAATTTATATTATTCAAAATCCGTTATGGAAGAAATTGGCAGAATGCAGTGTTTTCATCATATCCAATAATAATAAATGCAATAATAATTAGTATGTTTCTACAATAATGCATCATCATGTCATAAAGTCTACATAGGTAGATAAAGATGAGTGTGTTACAGATTGGATTGCGTGTATGGAAAAGAGTTGTTTCTGTCCCAACAAAAAAGCGGAGGACGAAGAAATTATGACATGAAGAAGATAAAAAACTCTGATTGTGTGAGTTGATTTTCCATGCATGTCATCGTGTCAAAGTTGGCTGACCCTGGCATGGTGTGGTCGTGTGTGGTTGGAAGATCTGTTTTTTAACATTGTGTACCTTTTATCTACATAATATGTAGTAGGCACGTCAAATGGAGTGTGGGTCGCTTGTAATGGCGAGAAAATGCAAATATCATATAATTTAATGGCTTTTCTGTGAAATCTGACGAAAAATCTGTGTTATAGTCAAATTTTGGTTGTAGTGTGTTGGAGGTGTCCGGTACGATGGCCTGTATACCAGTATAGTAGTGGGTGATATAATTGCATAGTAATAAGTAATTACAAATAACAAAGGGACAATCATAATCATTTCACTCTCATCATTGCAAACTTTTGTACAACATTTTAAAATTGAAACCTGTTAAAACAGATATTTTTACTTATTCGAAACGGATACAAAATTTATTGCACAGCAAATTAAAAATGCACAAAAATCTTAAGCTTCAAAACAGTTTAGAGTTTAAATAGCAATTTCCTCAGTGCACGGTTTCAGTTCAATTGCTTTATAAAAGTAGACCTTACGGTAATCTGTTTTTTCTGTTAAAAATGTAAATGTGTGTTGTATACGTTTTAGGAAATCGTATTTAATTCACAGCCAAACATACCATGCTATTTTACTATGCAAGAAAAGTATATAGAGTTGATATACATACTTACAAACATTCATTAAATAGGTGACGAGCGTGTGTGTGTGTGTGTTTGTCCGTATATAGAAGATGTTGATCTTGCATGCATAGATGTATATAAATTCTGTAAGTAGAATGCAATGCATTTGCATTGAGTATAATTATGGTGGTGCGTACAAAGCAAGTACAAAGTTAGTAAAGTGAGTTTGGAGTGTTTTTACGTTCTTGCGTTTTGTTTCTGATGTTCTTCTGTGTATACACTGACTGACTTTTTGTGTGTAGGTAGGATTTCAAAGTTGTGTTGTAAATCTGTATGTAGGAGTGTGTTTCGATATTTTATACTTGTTTAAAAACTATGTGGTGTTGCATGAACGTGTGGGACTTGTGACTTCTTCTTGCCTATTATCCATACACAGTACAGCTATGGTAAACCTATAGAAGAATCTCAATTCTCTTTGAATCTTCCTTGAGACACTTACATCATATATACATATAAAAATTGAAATGTTATGTGTATACATGTGCTATGTATCTGTATATATTTATTTATACGTATGACAAGTTTCTTCACACAATAAATAGTAAAATTGTGTGATTTAAAAAAATTATAATGATGATTGTAGTGTGTAAGGCGTAAGGTGTAAAAGGAACAATGATGAAGTGACGGGGGGAGATGACGATGCAATGGCATTGCAGAGTTAGGCGTGGATTTTAGTAAAGTTTTACTTTAACTGTGTGAGTGATCATTCGTTTATAAGGAATTGGAAAACACTTACATATAAACTTTACTCGGCTACTGTACATGAGATTTAAGGATGTACATATTCTCCTACTATATACTTTAGACTAGTTTTTAAGCTTTTACCATCAACTACACATTTATTTATTACTGAAGAAGATGGAAATAATATTTCAGCCTACTACGTTACTATAAACACGTCTAGTAGTGGAACTACTATAACTTTTTCCTACGTACGTGTTTTGTTGTGTTCATAAATATAAATACAAGAGGATTGTATTATATATAGTAAAAGGAGGAAAAGCCGGAGAAGAGCATGTGGAAATAAGTAGAGGGATACATAAAAGTGAAGATGGAAAAGAGAGACTTACTATTACAGTTGGCGATGAACTCGGAGGCAGTGGGTAGCTTCTTGTCGCATTTGTGGGCGATTTTCGAGGCGGGGGCGGCATTGGGCGAAAGCCTTTCGGCTTCTTCTCTATAGGAACGCTTCATCTCCGAAGCAAAAACAGAATAATCTCCAAACGTCAAATACGCTGGGCTGACTACATCAGGACTGCTGCTGCTGCTGCTACTTCCTGAACCACATTTTCCCGCACAGCATAACATCTCGTATACTGAAAACAACCAAACACACTTTTATGGCTTTCTACATCAAATAACACATTTCATATTACAACAACGGGGTTTTTGCAAGCTATTTTTTTAAAGTTGGGCAATTACATAAGTACAATGGTAAATTTTTTTTTCGAAAGAGCTTTAAAGGAGATGTGGATGTATGCAGGGTCTTCATTTTATATTTTTCTTCATAATACGCAATATTACGCAAGTTTGAATGAAATTCAATAGTGCATGAATTTCTAACGATCAAACTTGCTTATACAATAACCATTTGAACTGTTCTTTTAGAATCAGGAGAATCTGAGTTTAATATTAGCCCAGGTCAAAATTATCTAATCTTAGTGACATCTTCTAAAAGTTAGAGAGAAAACATTAAAGAGTCTGTAAAAGTTCACTTAGGTATCAGAACGTTTAATTGTGACATTAAATTATCATGATATAAGTTTCTAAAATGAAGATTGTCATTTCATTAGAGTCTGAAAGTGTAATGCATTATGATTACATTTAATCCAAATGTAGAAGTAAAGTACTTACATAAGTAAGGGCACTATCGAATGTAGTGAGCGTGTAATTTGTTAAGTTTTTGTTAGACTTGAATTTAGCATGGGAAGTGTGAGAATATATTTGAAAAGACATTACTCATAGAACTAACCTTGTGATTTAGTTGAATACAAGTCCATATCATTGAATTGAAATTGTCCTTTTTTGACACAGATGCACACAGAGGACCCGACCTGGCCCTGCCAAGGGTTTCGAAATTCACTGCAAACAAAACAGACATTTGGAAATGTTAGACAAGTGTTAAAACACTTACATATATGTAATACATAATGCAAACTACAAAAAATTACTGTAATCTACTTTAACATTTAATTTTCCACAGTTATAAAAGTGATTTCATCTTTTTACTAATTTATGACTTATAAATGCACTTGGAGATTTCAAACGACCATAATATTTTAACCAGCAACTGCAATATATATACTAACAAGAAGATCTATCAGATAATGACAAGTCCTGTTTCTTCATTATGAAAATTCTAACAAGTCTGTATTTTAGAAAAGTACTGTGTACATTATAATATGGTGGTGAGAAAAAAGGAATTAATTAGCGCACTCTCAGCCGAGAAGCTCTTTTTAACTACTGATTTAAATGTGGAGAATGGTAAGTATGCAAAAAGTATTTAAGTGTCTGGAGTCCGGAGCACACGCGAGTGTGAGATAAGATTCTTGAACATTTGAAATCCTTTAATAGCACGTATCTATTTATAAAAGTGATTCGAGTGTAACGTAATAATGCAATGTAGTAATAAATGACGACCAAGTATAAAAAGCGTAAAAGTATGCAAAGGACATTGAAGGAGAAAGCATGGAAGTGATATGGTTTCACTTTAACAAGAGAGTAAAATGGGTGAACTGAAAAGGAAACAAGGCCAAAGCCACGACACACACACATGAAGAAACAGCAACGACTTTACCATTGAACATGTAACAGCAAATAAAATACTCTTCTCAGACAGCTCAAGTGATTTTCGGCTTGACATAGAAAACTAAAAGCGAGTATAAGCAAATCACCAAAGGAAAACTTGTAAACAACTTGTGCATGTTTTCACTTTATGTCTTATATACTTTACACACTCAACAAGTAAATCCTCTATACGGTTCTTCTACTAAACTATAAAGAGATACTACCTTTAAATAAGAATAATATTGTAAGCTATATAACACGTTATAAATTTAAGAATAAAACAAGTCAAAGTAACCGGATCGAATGGAAAGTCTAAATCAAAGTAACAGCGTGATAGTAAGCAATTTACTTTTCATTCTTATACACACGATGAGACACTCGTTGATTTGTTACCCACTTTGACTTCTCATTTTTATTTAGTTTACCTATACATTCGCAATGTTGCTAATATAATTTTATTTTACTTGTAGGTTCTACTACTATATTATTATAGTAGTAGTATAGTTATAGGAGTACTATGTGTGTTTTTTAGCTTTATAGAATAAAAAATAGAACTATTTTCGTAACAACGCTACATTTCTTTGGTAATTTGATTCTATTTGTCGTATGTAACGAACTGATTTCATTGAAATGTCTCTTGTATCCCTCACAAGAAGCAATTACAAGGTTTACCTACTTTTACGATTTTACGCTGTTGCTATATAAGTGTCAAGCTAATTGTCTCAAGTGTGTAAAAATATACACGCACTCAGTTTTGGCCTAAACCTTCAAAATCTAATCCTTAAAATACATTTTCTGTCATTATTACGTATTCTGTTCCTTATAATTAAAATTAATTGGTACAATTTTCTGTTTGAATTGAATTTTTGCTATGTATGTAAATACACAATATCCAAAATATTATTTTATCTGTAAATTGCTGTATTTCTCACCTATTTGAAATGAAATGAGGCTGATGTATTTATTTCATTACAGTAAACTACAGGTTAAATAGGGAATCTACATCCAAAATTAATCCAAGTCAGGATAAATGAACAATATTCACCATCAGCTAAATATCATACTTGTTTACCGTTAGTTATTAACGATGGCTTCCTCAGAGGAGATGTTAAAACAATCCATGACCACATATGCACTGCTAAGTAAATATTAGACTTCTTTTGTATAGAATTCAGAATGACAAGTGTATGAAGTCATTTTCTCTTAGGCTTGCTACAAAATGTTTAGAGAATCACAGTTCTAATAGTTTAGACACACACGTTAATGATAATAATTACGTTCATGTTCATAATGTGCCATGACGTAATGGCTAAAAAAAGAACCATAGAGCATTCTATGGTTCTTTGTACACCATGAAATGCATGGTCATCATCTATCACGGTAACACACTGCAATCATATAATGATAGATAGATAGACGTACAACATTCTAAACGTTGAACGTCTATATGTGAGAAATATCGTTTCTTAACTTTTAACTGTAATAGTTACCATCATATCATCATAATAAGTACAATACAGATAATATTGCCTAGTAGCAGAGTAAAGGACCTAGTAGATATATTTAGTTACATATTCAGGATTACATAAACTGACTGAATAATAATTATTAACAATAGTTTTGCGATTAGTAGATGATAGTTATTAATTAACATGGTGTATGTTGAAAGTAGGCTAATAAGTCACACTTACATATTAGAGTTCCAGTTCTAATTATTTTCTGGACTAATTTCAATGTTTCCTTGTGAACTTTATTACGTGGTGTGCTGAGTGATGATGCAAACTCGTGCTAGGTTAGAAGATGAGACGTATATCGCAAAGCAATGCCACTTTACCACAAATATTTACTTTGTATGACGATTACTCGTGTTACAGTTTGTTTTTAACATTCACATAGGAAAAGTACAGTAAGTCTCTTGGGTTTGCACTTTGCACATAGAAAACACGCAAAATTACTTGACTAGAGCAGGTCAGTCAGTCTCACGTTAGAAGTTGCACTCTTTTTGCATTGCACACGGATTGTATTATGGTAGTTGAGAGAGTTGAGGAGGAAATGAGACAAGGAAGATCACTGTGAGAAAGATTAGGTTTAGTAATGTATGATACTATGCTATATGTCTTCAAGAAACAGTTTTTCTCACTATTTAACCTGGTCCATGTATAAAAGTTTGTGATTCTCTATGTGTGTTTCTCACTTTGTTGTTCTTGTTCTTCTGTGCGTCTCAACTTTAACTGACACGAGTCGAGTGAACTGCGAGACTGCGACTACCACAGAGAAAACACTGTAATATTATAACGTGGGTTCGACAATTTGGCACGGGTTTAGGATTACATATTCATCGTAGTTTAGTCCTCTCTCTGATGAACATGTACAGTTCAGAAAAAGATAGTTTGTGTGAATCTTTACCTCTCTCTCTCTGTGTTCTTACATAAATGTTTTAGTACAAGAACTTGCCGTCTTGTCAAGAAACTACTGTTATATACTCACTGTAATTTAAAATCCCATATGCTCTCTCATACACTTTCCGACGGGAAACTTCCTGCCAAGAAATAAACTCACAATCGGCTAAATTTCTCGCACTGTTTCACTTTAATGAAATTAAACGTCTTCTATATACATGAGAATGTAAATGCAGTTAAAATACTTCAATATTCAAGTACAACTCAACTAAACAGACACGGACTCTCATCTGCTAATTAACTAATACACTTTTAGTCATGTAAATTGTAAATATCAATTTGAATCGACTGTCTCTTTTTATTAACGTAGAAAAGAAGGTATTTTTGCTTTTCATCAGGTAAAACCTTCCTCAAAAAAATATTTTTTTAGTCATTTACATTTCCAATAGGAAAAAATTCTTGATTTGTAAACTTGCGTAAAAATAAACACGTAAGTAGTATAAAAATACTGGGCACACACGAGTGAAGAAATACAGAATTGTATTGTATATCATCTGTCTTCTATAATATTATGTCTCCTGCAATATTATGCACTGATACAACACAGTGTTGAGAGTTCAGGTAGTTAAGAGCTACAGGTTCAATGTAAATCGTATAGAGAATGTTGAAGAACTTGAGCCAAGAAGAACCTCAGCAAAACTGTATCAACTAATTAGTAAGTTTTGGAAGTATGCGTATGTTGATGACGTAATTGAATACACAAATAAATAATGTTTCTTCTCTTCTATGTTTGTAAATGTAGCAGATAAATAGGTATATAGTCAATAAGTGTGTAGTAAATATAATAATATTTGTATGTAAATGTGTACACATTCGTAATGTATATATTTATACCTACACAAAAACACAGTCTTTCTGAATTAAGAAGACATTTAGATTCTAACAAACAGAGCAAAACGTAGTAATAATGTGGCAGTGGTAGTAGAATCTTCTTCCTTGTAGTAGAATCGTTGTAGGTAATGTTTAATGTGTGTAAAGAAGAGTAGTAGTGAACGACCGTAGCGTCGAAACACAACTGAGAAGACTCGTAGTATTCCAACTCGTTTTTCCTAAACACATTGACTCGTCGACAGAAAAGTTTTTACAACTACGTGTAGTATACACATACACACACATTTGCATTATAGTTTTGTAGATCTGTGTGGACTATCTGTATCTGTGTGTGCATTCTACCACATTTTCATGTTTAAGAAGAGTTGAATGCAATGCCGACGCGATTCTACACATAGTTGTTATATTTTACTACTAAAGTGTAGGGTGTACTATCTGTGTGTGTAAAGATGTTCATCTTATATATGCACTGTGTGTTTAGGTGTCTTTTCCGTCAGAGATGTGTTTCGTGTGTATGTAAAAGGCTTTGAAATCTTTCTGACTTTTGAGCCTGTGTGCCTGCCCACGCTAAAAATATGAGCTGACGCTCTTTTTCCTTTAACTTATATTCCTATAATAATATTCGAAAAACATGCTGTGTTTTCACAGTGTTGTTATATTATTGTACCGTGTAGGAGCAAAGTGTGATCATCATGATAACAAGCACACTACACTCCTCTACCACTTCTCCACACTACACTTAAAGTGTCATGGCTCTGTTATATTAAATACAAGCTATACATACCACTACCTTGTCCTTTCTTATGTACAGATAGTTACTTTTCTCATTTTGGAATAGCTTTGCACTAAACTCTTCTTGTGGTATACGACACTGCCTTCTCAGTCTCATCAGGATAGTTTATGCGTTATGAATCCGCAAAACGCAACGCGACAAAAATAAGTAAATTTAATTATTTCTATTTGTGATAATTTGACAGATTGATTTTGAGAACGACAGTGAAAACACTTGAAAAAATAAAATATCACAATAAAGCATCCATCCATGTATCAAGAAGTTTTTTCTTATTTGTAAATTTACTTTACCTTAATGTGGATTATCTTGTAGTTAAAAGTGTCTCATTTTTCGTAGTGATACATTCTCTGACGTATTTTGAAATAATTATTTTCAGTCTCAAACTGGTATAAGTAGTTCGTTAAGCAATGCAACACCAAAGATAAACCTATAATTCATAATTGTATAATAATTTTAAATTGTATAATTTATTATGAGAAGTCGCCTGTATTGTAATCACATTGACGGGAATTTTATTTGATGTACTCGTACTTCAAATAAAATTCCCATCAATCATTCCCATCACCAAATTTCCATTGGTCATCAGAGATTAATGCATACTTTTAGATAGATGTGTACCACAGTGCTAATAGATGCTATTGTCGTACTGCACCAGGAAAAAAGTAATTCGAGATTGTCTTCGCAATTATCATTGTGTCAAATCTTATTTAAGGACATGTTTAGCAATAATCATTAGAAGGTATTGTTTAAGTTTTTACTTCCATGCTCATAGCAAAAAGACACTACAAAAACATAACCAATGTGATTAGCACCGGGAGACTCGTGTCTAATTAATGAAAAACTCTGCTTTCCAAACGATATGAATATGGTTACTACACGGAATAAAAAATAATACCTGCTTTAACATAGGTCCTTACAAAAAGTTCTAATAAAGTTTTACATGATAAACAATGCCCAAAGAATTCACTAGGATTAAACTAGGAATGCTACGTGAGTGTGAGCTTGTAGCATTTCAGTCAGAGTCAGAAATATAAGGAACTGGAAATTTGCATAAAAATACCTTGAGCACATACATACACACAGACTTGATGGGCACAACAATACTAATGACGGATATTTGACTAATTTAAAGATTATTTATGAATTAAGAGGCTGGGCGTACATTGCCAATGATGTAAATGTACAGAGAAAGCTGAGAAATGCAAAAATGCACAATGCAGTCACGCTTGTAAATATTTTTACCCTTTACTCTTCGTCGTGTATTTATACCAGTCTCAATAATATAAGCTCTAAAGGCATTGTATTATAGTTATAGTTAATTTACAGCGTTACAATATACAAACTCAATGTTTGTATTAGTGTTTAACAGTTAAGTTACTGAAATATTAATGACACTCTCGAGAAAAATATTTTCGTCGAAGCCAGGTATATACCTAGGTTAATTTTGTGGAGGAGTTGGAATGTATAAGTTTAAAGCGTATTGCTGTATGTAAAAATGAGGACGAGATAATGATTAGCCGAGCCAGGCCAAAAAACTGCGATTGTTTTTGCATAAAAAGTAGAAAGAGGAATAATAACATTTTTTCTGAAACTGATGATGATTTTATTGCTTGAATTATTACTGTGTTGAACCTAGAAATAATATCCCTATACCTATTTAACTTCTAATGCATATAGTTACTTCTTTTTAGGTATTTCATTTTATAGGTAGGCATGTAGTGTAAAGTAATAAAACGTGTTATAGAGTAATGTACTTGCTACTTCTCCTGCCTGCTAACAAAAGTCACTAGTGATATAAATAATGATCTCTCAACACTTGTAAAACATCTCTTACAACATAGTACGGTCATATACCTAGAAAATTATAATTATAATACAATATGACTAGATTATCCATACATCTTCATATACCATATATTTACTTGTATAGGTATATCATCCCTAAACGAAAAAACTCTATATAACAGGAAAATAATATTGTAATTCTTTTTACAATCAAACATTATACCGGGGGAAGAAGATTCATATAGAAGATTCATAGTGGAAAGGGTTAACAAAGTAGAATTAGTAGTAAAAATGTTTACGTGTGTGATTGTGTATGTAATATAATTTTTTACTCTTATGAGATATACAACTACAACTATACCACATACAAGGAGATACATATACATAATACATACATACCTATTGCTGTTGATTGTATTGCAATATATTGCTTTTTAACTTAATGCATATGGATGTATACACAGTAAAATAATATAATGGGATGCTTTCATCATTATAAATAGCAGTGAGCAATTGAAATGGTAAAAAGACAACAAGATGCTTTTATAAGGGCAACGATTTCTCTTCCCACAAGTAAAACTCGGCTGACTTGACTGATTGTCAGTGCAGACAAGACTTTTTACACAAGAGACACACATAGCATATTTAACGAAATTAACTAACAGTATAAGTACAGGCAACTTGAGACTGAGACTCGTAATAAGTACACTCTACTCTACACCCGTAAAGTAACTCTCACAGAGCGACTTAAGTATGTAATACACACACGTACACCGTGATACACATCATAAAATGATTTTTTAATGTATCATCATCACACTTTACCTTTATTAAGTGAAGATATTCTTTGAGGTAGTTTTTATCACAACTATATGGCGAAAAGGAAGAAATTGTGCAGGAAATTCCTATAGGTGAGAATTTTTTACTAGAGTTATACCTACGCACAGAATTTTATTTCCTTTTAGTTAGTTCATGCCCAAAACGAAGAAAATTATTCAATGAGATTTCAATTTCGTTTAGGACAACATGAATTTCCTACACAGCTTAAATATATATTATATAGACGAGTAGGATACAATAACATACAAACAAAGGATACATTAATGTATTTGCGAGTAGTAGTAATTCTGTTTTGAACATAAAAGAAAGAATACTATTAAAAAAGCCGTAAAGGATATGTAGAGATAAAAAGAAGGGAAGATGATGAAGAAGAAGCTTCTTAAAGTTTTTTTAAAAAGAAAAAGGGAACTCCCACACACAAACTTACGGGAAAAGGATAAACAAGTCCATTTGACTTGACTGCGTGGATAATCTAACATAGAAAATAGCAAATGGACACGCGATGCTTTACAAGTACACATTTCTTCACATATACATATTAAAAGTGAAGCTAAAGGAAACTATTACCTATACAAACCTAATATATACATATAACGTGTGTAAAAGCATTTTACAACATGTGTACTATGTGTGTACCTTCTTATAAACTACTTTTCTTGTTTCGTGTCGGTTTGTGTATGTAGTGTATTTATGTATTCATCCCAATTGAGAGCTATAGCTTGTATAAAATTATCTTCATTCCAATATTAGCGTCAAAGTGATGACATAACATGAGAATGCGAGTTGTTGTGCGGATAAGGAATTAATTTTAATAAAAAATCCATTTATCATCACTACATTTCAATTGCATGCCGTATTTACCAGAATAAATGGTAATAATTTGAATAAATATTGCACATTACAAACTACCATTCATAGATCAACTGTTTTCACACAAAAAATGTGTGTAGGCTGAGAAAGGGCTTTGCTTTTCGTCTCCCTCTTTCTGCCTTGTCAGTACCTACTATTGGCTAATACGAAATATTTCCTAATGAAAATGAATGTATATTATGCCTATACACATACCTAAACATTTTTAAACAGACACACATGTATATTGCCTGTAGTAGTAGTAAATTACTATTGGCACCATCAGCAAATGACCCTGTGTTTATGTAAAACTCATTATTACATTTTTGGGTTTCCTTCCATAAGTGAATAAGTAGTTGATATGATTCAATTGAATTTTTGTCGGTTGAAGATGTGTAAAGGAAAGACTTTAGTAGGTAGATAATGTTACACTCATTGTATGAAAGGGCAAAGGTTCAAGAATACACACATTACACATACTACTGCATTACAATTTACATTAAACTACTCAACTTTACATTGAAAATTACTTACAGGACATAATAACCTTAACAAGTTAAAAAACACTAACATTGACACTGAGAGGTGCACCTTTAATCCACTTCATGATTAAATCTTGTTCATACTGGATTAAAAAATTCTTTTGATTGGACAAGTTTACAAGTGATATGACGAATCTCTCTCTCAGAACGACCTAATGAATTATTTTACTTTTAGAAATTATGTCATTCTAATATTTTCTTAGTATATTGTGGCGTCTACTGTCTGAGAATTGACACGCAAAGTCTCTCTACGTAAAAATTCAGATTGCTCTTTTAGATAAAATAAATAACAAGTAAAAAATACACTCTGCCAAACCAAATCCTCTAGGTCTTTATTGTACAAACTACGTTGTGTATTTCTAATTAAGTAAAAATAAGTACTACTACAGATATATCCAGTTTTTTCAAATTTTATTATTTTTTTCCAACACAAGACGTGTTTAGGTAGTATAGTATGTACAATGTTTGATTTCTTGATTGGAAATGGTGATGATGGCATATTAGGGTTGATGATAATCATCATGCATTCACAAGTCACTCATAGTAGTCTAAGAAATTGCGTGTAAACCATTTCAGTTGGCAAATGAATATAATTCATACAGTGTATATGGTAAATGTATATTTAATTCTACCTAAGAAAAATCCTCGTCCATGAAGGTAAGTAAATAAGGGAAAGTAGTTCGAGTAAGTAGTACATACGCAATTGCAAGTGGAACGTAGTATACCTCTATACACAACCTATTTTTATAATAATGTATATCTGTACATGTCAGGCAATCAGCGGGATCTTTTTACTTACATGCGTTTTAATGCTTTTTACTACTACTGCTGTAGTAATATTACATAGCATTGCTTTTATTTAACCATATAATGGTCCAAGAGAAACAATGTACTTGGAATTGTATATTAGTGGAGAGAGAAAATAAAAATAAAGATGCGTACACAAAACAACGTCGTCACCAGTAAATATACGAGAGACAGACACACACAGGTGTGTTTTGTTTTGTACAGAGAGAGAGACGGATTAGTTTCAGTTAAGTCACCTTGCTACGCTATTCACACGTACAACGAGTTTTCTTTATGATGATATACTTATGTATGTGAGTCTAGTAAGTAGATGTGTGTTATGTAATGTAGCTATGTGTAGTTGTGTTTTTTAGTGTGGTGTTGTATTACCTATGCGGATTTAGGTAACCCAAGTTCAAAAATTTTTACATATTATACACGCGTGGGCAGCACTAGACTTGAGACGAGACAAAACTTCTGGTTTAGATTTATAAGTAAAGACCTCTCTACTTTGTATAATCTTATAGGGAATACCTTTATAAAATAATTATCTCCGGGTAAAAAAACAGAGTAATAAAGCATAAAATAATTTCGGTTGTGTAACCAGAAATATTATTCCACTCTTGAAACCTTTTTGTAGACCTGAACGGGAATTTCTTCTGCGTGGGAGAGACATATAGGAACCCTTCGCATATTTTATGCTTGCACTCTCTGTACAGATATATTATATAGCTTTCTGTATTGTACACAGATTTTTATATTCTTGCTCAGAGATTATATATAGTGTCTTGACTAGAAAGAGGAATGCTTTAACCAATTTAAATACTTATTATAAACTGTCTCCAGTAAGACAAATTCTGTAGAAAACCGACATTTTACAGAGAAATTTAATTTAATTCTTTCTAAATTAATAACTGAGCTAATTGCAGATAGTAACCGTTCTACAGCGTAATATCCTCATTACGCAAAAAGTTTATATAAATATCGCTTTTTCTTACTAAGCAAAAAAACTGTAAACCTAATTATTTTGCCGTAAAGAGATATTTGTAAACACTAATAAATTTCAGACAGACACTCAAAACGTTCTAGTAAAATTAGCCCGTAGTTCTACTGGTATTTTTTTCACACAATTTATTTAGTGTATAACTGACTAGGTATTTAGGTATACATGTTACCTATAAATAAGCATTTTGATGTTTTGTTAGCGTTAAAGGTCAGTCAACTACCTTTGGAGTACAGTAGCTGCCTTTATTTCCCACACAGAAAGAGGAAAGAAAGCAACGCAGCGTGGCTGCATGATAAATAACGCAAGATCTTCTCCGTGTACAAAGTAGTAGTAGGAAATAGTGAGACACAAAGAAAATAATCTCATCTCTCATTTGCACTGGCTGTACAAGTGCTAGTGCTAATAACTATACGACATAGTACAATTTCTTTTAACACTTTTCACCTGCTTGTTGTCTCCTTTGTGTTTTCCTTGGCAAAAAATCTGCATAGAAAGAACATTGCCTTACATAATGGAAATGCAAGTAAACCTTCTGCATTATATAGCTATAACTAAAAGTTAATACTCTACTACACTACTATACACTATAACAATTAAGGTGCATTCAACCCTCATTTTTTCTAGTAATATACACAGTACTGCAAAGATACATTATTGCTTCAGGAAAAAAATAATGTGAAATACACTGCAAGTATATACTGCAGTTGTGATGTCAGCATTCAAGTCAATTTGCAATATTAGTTACTAAAGTTGCCTATAGCGTTAAAATGTGAGTAGTAACAATAACTACGAAGAAAAATGCAAAAAAATCTTTCTAATGTCATTATGTCACTATAAGAAGTGTACAAGTACACAAAAACATGAACTACTACTATATACATGTCTTTTGAAAACTCAGATATATTTTATAATTGCTTAGGTGTATAGATAGGCATAGCATTCTTATATAGAGGGAACTGTCATATACTTAAATCATGTCAAATTAAATGAAAGCTCATAGGATTTTTTTAAGGAAATCTGTCTGTAAATCAATTTATCATTTCACCTTTAGATTACTAAACTACCTACTGCATTGCTAACTAATAAATGAAGTTACCTTTATACAGTAGTAAATAAAACAATTCAACATTTCGATAAAAATTTTTATATACAAATGCCATTGATATCTCAATGAAGAAAATGTTGCTACTCAATAATCTGTTCATTCATCAATGTATAACTCACATCAGAATAATAAAACTTAATCACGTCACGTCACATGGGACTTGGACATGAATTACAATCACAAATTCTGATTAGAATACAATACCAGAACAAATACACGTACACGTCTTACGTAGGCACTATATCTGTATCGTATTATGTAAAATTATGACTGGGAAAAAAAGGAATGTTGGAAATTAACATAACAAATAGCGCTTGTCAATACACCAATGCAAACTGTGTGTCCATCATGACTTTATTATACAGACTTTATTATTTTAAGCGAGATTCTTGCTACATTATGGCTCATCATCTTCATTATCATCGCATAAGCAATGAAAAGTTTTTCTTATTGCTATACTCATGTTAATATGTTGATATTTAAAGTTATAGAATGATGATTAGGATGCTCAAGGCATTTGTATTTGTGTATTACATGTATATTTATGTACTCCACACACTAATAAGACGAGAAACAGTGTGTTGTCGTATTTACCCGAACAATTTGATTCTGAGTGCCAGGAATAGAGTGCAGGTGTAAAAATACACGTGAAAATATAAATATTGTAATTCTTATAGGTAAATATTTTTAAAGCTTCGTCATTCTTGTGTTGCTGTAATTCAAAATGGACAACATGCCATGTTAAAATTTATAATTTTATGTTAACGACGAACCTTTTGATGATTCAAATGTTATAAGCAATTACTAGGTTGGATATAAATGCTTGGGTACGATTCAATAGAATTAAAATCATTGCATTATGCTATAAACGACCATATACGATTATTAAGAAAGTTATATAGCATAACATTACCAGAAGAGTTTGCGAGTAAATAATAATTGTACTGCGTGTGTGTTACTATTGCAATATGTTTCTGCAAACTTTGTAAGAAAGACCCCAGGGAAATTATCACATTAGGTTTTTGCGATTTTGTAAATGAGGTTTGACATGCATAATAGAAACTTATTCATCTTTTATGTTTGGATATAAGATGTACTATATATAAAACTATGAAAGTAAGAATAGGACTTGAGGGAGGACTCTTATTCATAAAATGTAAGGTTATCATATAAATACATTCTATGTTCTATATTTATGAAGAAACTTGTCATCATGTTTGATTAACCCCTACGAATGTATAAAGAAAAATCTAAAAATAGATTCTTATCACAATAAATATGTTTTTCAGACTGATAAAAAATGGGGCTTTCTTTAATATGGTTTGACTTGGGATTATTGGGTGACACTAATTCTTCTTCGGCTATCAATGTCCATCATAAGTCAGACCATAGTTTGTTAATGGCATGATGACATTCGTATCAAGGAAATTTTGTAGGTTCAGTTTACAGTACTATTTTTAGTACCATTTTCAGTACCATTCTCATTTACTAATTTATCATCTACAATTTTCGGAAATGTTGTCGTCTGTCGTGCATTTCCTAACAATGCATTCTTGTATATAAATTTTTCTTTATGTATGTACCTCCGTAGTTTTAAATGACCTACTCTCAAAATCTCCTTAATTTCAATAAATTGAAAATGTAAATGCATATAAACGACTTATAGAGCTACCATCAATTTATTTCTACTTTGCTGATTTTTAACTGAACAAAATTGTATAATTAATTTTGTACTGAAGAATTGTAGATAAAATAGACAATCGCATTCACAATCACAACTTATGAAACAATCTCATACAAAAATAAGTTAAGCAACAAAAATGATTTTTTTGGATTTGCTATCAATTTTTTAGAATATTTTTTGAAGAACCACCAGTGGAATATTCCATGCAAAATCTGTTTACGTTTTCGTATAAAGAGCGATGAGGTAGCTCTTAAACTCTAGAAAGTAACAACATGAGACAAAATCAAGAATGAGTAGCTGTGTGTCTATGTTAATTGTACATACATGCAAACATTCGGAATATATATATATTTAGCTAATATGCATACTTTTAGCGTTAGCAATGCCAGACCTATAAATAATATTATGTATGCAGAATTACACCGCGGTATAAAGGGATGATGAAGTGGACTGCTAAAAGATTGATGGGATGTTCTTTAGTGTGCCGCTGCAATTATATCATTCATGCTGACGATGTCTCCGACGATTCTTCTTCTAACATTTTAGCAAGTGTATAGAAAAATACATTCTCGACTGCGGTCATCCTTACCATACTTTTGTATAGTAAGATCGTCAATGTTAATAGAAAATGGCATGCCATTCCATAAGTTGCATGTACTTCGTTAGTTAGTTGCATATTTAGATAAAACACAAATGACCTGTTGTCTACATTATGTATTTACTAACTTACTTGTTTATAGTACATTGGGCACTTTATAAAATACTCTGGTGAGTCTGATTGAGTCAAGTCAATTAATTTATAGGAAAAATACCTCCTTACCCCTTATATACCTAAATACCTCTATCTCTATGTAAGAAATACATTATTACCTTCATATCTAAAGGAACTGCTATTACTTTAATATATGAAGAGTCCGGAGAGAGAGAGAAGTTCTTTTAAAAGATCAACGGAATGCCGACGCGGACAAGAATTACCAGCATAGAGATTAATCACTCACTTTTGCATATACTGTAAATGTATACAATACAAAGCTATAGAAAAATCCCACATTGCACACTCCAATCCACCACGTCCATTAATTTACTTGAGTAAATTAAAAAATAATGTCCATATGAGGACTTTGAGAAAAGACGACAGAAAAGAAATCAAATCCTCAATAGGAAAGCGAACAAGGTAAGAAATCCATCCCTAAAAAAGATAAATTCTCATATAATCTATACCTATACACCTATACCTTCACTTCTAAAGTTATATAAGTAACCTATAGTAAAAGCAAATTGGTACATACCTACCTTTCTCTAAAATGCCAATGCCTAATACATAACTAAGAAAACAAAGACGTGAGAATTATTAATCGACACAGCCCGGCCTCTTTTAATGTACAAATAAGTACAATGGAAAATAATAATGTGTGTACTACACTAAGTGCTCTTACTTACGTCTCTCTGAGTATATTAGGCTATTACTTAGTTACAAAGCACAAACTACACGACTCTGCTGATTCACAAAGGTAATGCAGAAATTCCTTGTGTCATCATCATCATCCTCATCATCACAGATCCTCATTTTATATTAAAAGAGTAGTACAGTTCACTTGGCTTGATTTGCTGGGTTGCTTTTTACTCGTACGCTCTATGTAGGAAGATGAGGTAATTTCATGGGTAAAGTACATACGCGTAGGGGTAGGTCAATGATTGCTTTCAACTTTTCTATATAACTATACCAAACATATATATACTCAACTATACTATATATAAATACGTATAAGTATTTTGTTATCACAAAAAATATTGCCATTGCTCTCCCTGTGTGTAAAAATGCAGTTTATATGCTTATAATTGGACGCTATGGCTATTTCATATAAAAATAATCAGAAAAAACGCTAATAGAGCCACTAAATAGTTTATAGTGTTTTTATATAGACATTAATGTACGTAGATATTATTTTACTAGTAGTTGTATATTCCATTCTACTATAGTGTTACTAATACTAATACAACAAAGATATACGAATTATAAAGAAGAACGCTGATGATGTGACGTGATGTTCATCGGTGTCTTGAGTTGGCTTATCTTGACTTGATTTGATTTATTTAGTTAGCAACGTAATGGAAACATGGTGAATGTGCTGATGGATGATCTTGAGAAGCTCTCTTATAAATCTTGTCCACATATTTACATATAGATGTGTATTATGTGTGCGAAGTAGTTATGTGATGAAAGAATTATTTCTATATGCAGAGAAATATCCCATACTTGAGATTTCTACTTATAATGTTCTTTCTTGACGTTTCTACTCAATATAGACGTGTATAGAGGGAATCCATATAGTTATTATTATTCTGTGTGGTATACTTGTATTTTTTAATATATAAGTAGGTATGTAATGTAAAGAGTCTGATTGTATTAAGGATTTTGTATGAATTCTTTTAGTAATGTGTATGGTTTGTTGTGAATACTTTTAGATGTAGAGAGATGTACTTGGAATACTGCTGTGTGTGTGATACTATGTAATCTTAATGTGGCTTTACGGTCAAGTGAGTACTTTTAAAAATGATGTGGTCATTTAAATGTCTGGTCGTTGATAGTTGATAGTCTCATTGAATTAATTGACTCTTTTGCTCATCATCAGAGTCACCAAATTCGATAAGTCTACCAGTATGTGTTCATTCGTGTTCACGTGAAACTTGTAATTTATTTCTCAAGAACTACATATTTTCCTTTAGTCACGCTATTTACATGCATAGTGAGTAAGCAACGTGTATTAAGTTTTATACCTTACATTATTATCTTGTTGTAAAGTAGAAACGTGTAGTTGTACTGTATACACTTGAAATTATTTCTCGTAGTGGGTGTATGGTACATTAAAAGTACAAAGTGTGTAGGTGGCTACATTTAACTTCAACGAGTTGATAATGTCATGTTATTGATTTTATGATAATGGTATAATAATACTAATGTCCATGATGTCATTACAGATTTATTATGTGTAGGAAAAGGAACATGAATTTGTAATACATGCAATCTACAGCTTAATTGAGCATGATTTTTTTATTCGAGTTTCAATTTTTAACGACTGCTAGAATCTAGTCGATATAAAATACAAAATACATTCATAAGTATAGTAGGTAAATATATGGCAGTTGAAAATCTCTAAAAATACTGTTTGACCATTTTTCTAGAAAGTGTCTACTAAGAAATCGCTTATTATGCCCAAGTCTTATTCGGTCAACAATAAATGTAAACTTTAATCTTTTATGGATGACCATAATTAATTTATTTGGGAATTGTCGTTAATTAATTAAGATTATTAATGTTGGTTTCAACTACTTAGTATCAATTGAAACTCTCATTTCTTCTTAAAGAGAACAAGCTGTATTTACGAATCTATTTTTGCACAGTTTTGATTACTACATGCGAAAGGAACGTCATGTTTTAGAAAACCGCAAATTTCTTACGTAGAAAGGTGATACAAATATTTTATCATTACGTGCTACACAATGCACTGACGTACTTTGAAAATTCAAGTCTGTCACAGTCTACTACAAAGTTATATAGATATTATAGAAATTTATGTGGTACGTATTCTGTGGAAAAGATCATGGTCATGATTGTTATGCTACAATGCAAAAATTAGATATACAATATATCTATAGCAGAGTTGTAGAATATTATGGAATAGTACTACATAGGAATGGTCGTCGTGAACTCATGTAGAGTTACCTAGTTACTTTTTCCATTTTTACATGACCCAAGAAGAGTGAACAGCATTTCTCAATTTGTCATTGTCATTATTATCTATAATCTCTTGAGAAACTGTTCATCTTTAAAGTATCAGCATGTTTGTGTGTTGTGCACAAGTTTCGCTATCTTATTATTATGCCGAGACTGAGACTAACGATGCTGATTGAAAAGTCAAGCAAATATATAAGCAACACGAAAACCAAAGAGTCAACAGTCTTTGTTGAGTTCAATGGAAAAAGTCATAATCATTTTTAAGAAAAATACTCATTCATGAGTCTTCGACATAAAAACTAAAACACAGCTGCTTCTATACACGAGTAGTAGTTATAGAGAAGG
This sequence comes from Pogonognathellus flavescens, assembly GCA_019776165.1. Taxonomy (NCBI): domain Eukaryota; kingdom Metazoa; phylum Arthropoda; class Collembola; order Entomobryomorpha; family Tomoceridae; genus Pogonognathellus; species Pogonognathellus flavescens. The sequence continues at coordinate 16,106 of JABASD010001099.1, read as the reverse complement.
AGTAGGAGGGTTTCACAAGATTTGTACCTAGAAAGTGTTACAAGAGCTGTAAACACATGGACAATTTTGTATTGCAAAGTAAATACAAATCGAACGTAATATATTTCATTTATATAATACAAGTTTTAAAAAAAGCTTCAATTTTCTATATAGAATGAAATAAAAGGCCAGTTTTTGCTGGAAATTTTTATTCTGTTAGAGATAAAAAATAAAATGAGTTTATCTTGACATAGGCAAATTTCCATGCACATGTTAAAAGTTAAAAGTGTTAAGGCACCACTAGTAATAGTGAAAAGGTGTACCAGTTGAAAGAAAGGTCATAGAGTATCCTGAGTGTGCAAAAATAATCTTTTATGGAGTTGTAAAACATGTGCTGATTTTTCTTTCACACTTGTAAAAATGCAGTCTGAACTAAACTATATAAATTGCCATTGAACTTTAATGTGCATGCAGTTTCTAAAAGACATTGACATATTTTTTGTGCCATGCTTGATTTCATATGACTAAATGACAAATCGTCTTTCGCAGTTTCACTTTGCATCACTCACTAAGAAATATTTGTATTATCTAATAATGGGTTTTTTCCATTTGCCTTCTTCTCTTCTGGTACTAACCTTGTTAATATTCATTATTTAAAATCTTTCTTTCTGATGGGAGCAGAGAGTTATAACTTCTTATGTAATATTTTCTATTTCCCTACCTCTGGCAGCTAATAATAAGTTACTTTTGACATACCAATTTTTTTCAAATCTAATACGATTGTAATAAAATAAAAGTTGTAGCTTTTTTCAAATCTAATACGATTGTAATAAAATAAAAGTTGTAGCAATAGAAATTTAGTGACAGTCTGCAATTAGCAGCAGTGTTAAATCCTTTGAATCCATAACGTTACATAAAATTTGAAAAAAACTGCTCTAAAAGGATAATGGAATATTAAGCTAAAAGCAGGCGATGACAATGTGTGATTGTATTATCTAATTTTATTACTGATATAATAATAATTCAAAAATATATTTATACAAATTAACCTGCAATAAAATTACGCATTTCATTCTAAAAATACGAATTTAAGTTTAAAGTTAATGAATAGACTTGAGACTTACAGCAATGACTTCATTTTAAATGCTGTATATAAACATATGTATTTGTATGTATTACTACATTGGAAAATAATTTAAATAGGCAGATGTAGGTATCTGTAAGGAATCTTCTATTTATATAGTTCATGTCAGAAGATCAGCATGAGACATGCCACCCCACAGGACAGAAGACCTTTATCTGAGAGTACAATAGCACTCAAGTTTCAAGAAATAAATTTCTAAGGACATGCGACACACAACAAGAGACTCGTCATATGTCTTTACATTGCATATCCATCTCTATAAAATATACTCTATAGATAACTTCTCTCTATAACTCTCTATTGTATTTGTGAATGTGTGTGTATAATAATAATTGAATTAATTAATGCATTATATACTTTACATATTATAGTTGAGCTGTTGTATGAGCTTAGTAAGTAATCCATTATTTCAGTGGGACGTGACGTAACGTACAAAAAAGGTGTTTGGTTTGCATGGCTAAGTATTTCTCCATATAGATGCGCTATTAACAATTTTATATAGAGAGAACATGGAGTTGAAAGATTAGAGAGCGGGTGATGTGATGAAATCATTCTTAATTTTGGTCAAAGTCTTAACACATACTACGTATACTACTACTACTACACATTACTTACATTTTGCTATATGCATAATCCATTCTATATACTTATATTATATGCATACAGACAACAAACAACTTAACGCATACTACTTACTATTTATTATTACTTTGGAGAGAGAGAGAGAGAGAGAGAAAAGGTATGCAATGTCTGTAGGAGTTGTGTTTGTGTATAGAGAGATACCAGTAGAAGGGTAATATAGAAATGTATACATTATAGTAAAACTGCATGATGTACTAGGACATAAAGAGTGAAGCATAATGTAAAGGCAAAAGCAAACGGAGCGTATCCCTTTACTTACACGTAGCCAAGAAACATTAGTGCCATCATTTCTTATTATATATGTGTGTGCATAGTGCGAGTAGTACAAGTGTAGTAGTAGTAGTAGGAATAAACAGAGAAGAAGTATGGATCATATAATATGTGTAATAATGTATGTAGGTGTGGTCCTCAGCTATACACTGACAACTACAAATACCTACTACTACGTTGATAAATTACTTTGTTAGTAGAATATCTCATTTATTCCACTTTAACTAAACGAAATACTGACATACACAGAATTTCGCAGTTTTTCAATCAAAAATTCCCAGTTTCAGTGTGCCACCACGCCATGAATGATGGCAAAGGGAAAGATTTCTGTGACTCTATGTGAGATACAGTTTTACACAATGATTGAATGTATCTAAATAGAATTCGTAAGTAATTAAAGCTACAGCTTTAGTAATTAAGCATAAAGTGCCATTTTTAGAATAGAATGTCATTTTTTCTTACGAATTTTTATGCTATAAACGATTTCAATTCGTTATTTGTTATAGTTTAATTATTACTTGGTAGAGATTTCTTCTCACCACTGTATGATCCTTCAAAAATACGGAAACTGAATGGAATCACATTAAAAAGTAAATTTTTATTTCAAAATTGAACAACATAACCAGAGAGACAAAAGGCACCACAGACTGATATTGCAAACTATTTGACATAACTAAATCTGTATATCATTAACATTAAAAATTATGTTACTCTACTACAAATAGTTATAGAAGGGGTAGAGACATTCAATATAATTATTTCAAGGAGCTGCGTCATTCAAATTACAAATTCGTCTGAAAAGATTATTTGGACAAAATGACTTGATGGAAAATAGGTGTATCGTATGATGATCGTGTCACTCAGACGTATAACACACAAAGACACGTATGAATAAAACCGTTAATTAGTAATTTGCATACAGGAACAATAAGGACAGTTACAAAGAAATACCGAAAATGATTCTTTCTTAGAATTGCAAGTGAAGTGACTGGATAGAGTTAAATACTAGATTGCCACAGTCACATCTCTTAAGCTTTCCATAATCAAAACAACTGACGCGATTTGTATTTGTTCATTCATGTACATATACACATAGAAGCAGAACAGTTGTAAATTAAATAGTCGACTTGAGTAAATTGAGATGACAAATGAGAAAGAATTCGTTGTACTTTCTGCTGTAAACAGTTCACACCAAAATATGGTCTGAATTGAATTTAAGGTTGATCTAAATCATTTCTTGGAAACATTTGAGCTTCTTGAGTATTTCATTAATATTAATAAAAAATGATTCGATCTTCAAAGTAATTTTTTGCATTGATGTTTTCTCCGAATCATAGCGAAAAACTAAATGCTTGTACATCACACAATGCGTATGTACCAAATAAAGCGATTTCTTACTATTAGATGAGAATCTGCGATTTAGATGAGATAGAGCCTATAGTAGAGCATAACTAACAAACAACACATTACTCTTCCTCCCATCTCCATGTATTATTTAAAAGTTCCAACAACAATACTCTACTGACAAATATTATATAGAATTGAAACAAATGGGATGCATTTCAAGACTAACATTTGGAGGATTGTAAGTTGCTTCAACTTAAATATATAGCCTGTAATGCCTTATACTAATCTGGATAATTTTTACGTATTTAATTAATAAATATGAAACTTTCAAAGCCTTAACGGAAGTAAAATGCATTTTCCATAACTATGAAATATTTTTAACTTGCAGAAACAAACTGCATTAAAAATACCTTAGTACAAGATTTGGAATAAAAATATCCATGTCCCGAAAAATATCCAATCTGATGCAAAGGGTCAAACAGTATGACTATACTTATTTCCAACAAAAGATAGTTGCAAAGCTCCTGCAGATCACAGATGCTTGTAATCATAAATAAAATTATAAAAATTACTTAAATCAATACATACATATAATTTACTCCACTCCACCTCTAATACCATTACTAGCAGTCGAACAAAACAATTCCTGCTAAGAATTCGTAACCAGCAACATAAGTATGAATATTATAAGTATGAGAAATATTTTAATGCGTATAGCCACTGCCATGATACTTAGGTCTCCCCTTGCTGATAAAAGTTTCATTGGTATTGTTTGTGTCTCTGGGGATTCCTGTCGAGTCACAAATCCAAAGTATGAACTAAACAGAATTTTATATCGTACTAAATATTATCATAATATTCAAAGACTATGGCTAAACACAACAATACTGATTTCCACTAAAAACTAAAAATATGCATAAAATAGTACATACATATCCGTATGATTTTTCCACATTCCTCATCCTGAAACTACATGATAATAATACACAGGTAAAAAAGCGCGTAATAACATTGTAAGTAGATCCTGCAGTATTACTACAATATTGCATATGAAGTTTATTGTGTGCATAAAAAGTTTATCCTCCACAGAGCAATGCTCTGAATCATAACAAATTTTCAACTTGTTATACAGAAACGAACATTCTATACTTTTGCATGCTTTACATATTATAACTCTATACACTCTTCTTTATATATACATGATACTGGCCCTCTTCTCTCTGTAGTACTCCAACACAGTCACCACAACGGTCTGACAATGAGTAAATAACTTAAGGCTATATCAATTCGCATATTATTATAGGTACATCACTTGTTTATATGATATTCTATACAAAAACCACGTTGTTTCTTCTTACAAGTAAATTGTATGGATATTATAATGTATGTACATGGTACATACGGATGTATACTAAAGGGAGTGAATATATAAATATTATTATTATTCAACATTATTCAACATAATAAAATATTATTTGATTTTGCTTACACATTCACGAATTATATGGCATAAGTATGAAATATTGCGCATTGTATGTATATTTGTATGCAAAATACTTTGTTTACAAACTATAAGGTAAGTTTTGGCTAGTAAATAATGTGTGGTACATCGTTTGACGGAAAATTACCATAGGAAGGTTTGAGTAAGCACCTGTCGTCTGTCTGCAGTATCACCGTCACGACTGTCTCATCGAACCGAGACGATGATGCTGATGATGGCTCATACACATTTTTATACCTCAAAAAACTAGAGTCACAACAATTTCGCAAGAGTGTGAGCATTTTCCATGTGACTTATTCTCTCTATGTGTCTTTATCAGCAGTAAATCCATCTACCTGTTGTGATTGTGATGATACTAATAAAAGGAAACGTTGAAGGGCAAGAAATGCAATTCAATGCCAAGGACTTGGATTTTTTCCACAAGAACAATACACTATTTCGTCTTTACGTACATAAAACACATGTCTATTAGAAATGGAAGACTTAACATTTTAAACGAATAATATATAATATTATTAATGTACATTTTATAAGAATGAAACAAAACGCATGTATACCTTAAGGAATCCTATTGGACAATGTCTCAACAATTTTTTTCAGTTTAAGCCGCACTTGATTGAATGTAAATTCTGCACTGTATCTGTACTGCACGTATTTAGTAAAAGTATAAAAATTCTCACTGTGCAATTCCAATCCAAATCTGTATCGTTAAAGTATTTTTCCGCGACAGGTTTATTTCCACATGTGTAAATATGAGATTTGAATGTGGAAACGTCCTGTCTGTTTGAGAATCAAGTTCAAACTAATAAAACATATAGGTTGAGACAAAATGTTATGCCGTATTTTTTAATATCAAACGCACATTTCTGTTTGGGACTCTTATCGATTATCTGTATAGAGAATGTTAAATATGCACAACGAGATTGTATACACGTAGATACATTAAAAATTACAAGTTCTCATTTGTATACAAGTAGTAGAGTAATTTATTCCATTATTTAAATGTAGTGTTGTGATTGGCAGGAGTAATTTGTAAATATTCCTTTAACGTGTGAGTACAGTAGTAACAGTAGTATAGCAAAAATTTTCTGGAGCACTGTAAGTTATCTACTATCTATACAGCCTTTAGTAATAAGTACTGTAGTATCCGTAATACATATGCATAATGTATTACAAATTGAAATGGATAAATAACGGAAGCGAAAACAAGAGGACTTCCTTGATTCTCCTCTAATAATACAACACGCTACACACTCTGCACGTATAAATTATAAAAGTAACAAATGGAACATGTAACCCTAACCCTAACTTTTTGAATGTCCCAATACAAACGTGTGTATAGAGTATAATATTATAGTGTGTCCACTCTAGCAGAGTTTATACAGGAGACTGATCCTTTATTTATTAGTATGATATTATATGTTCACTCACTTTTAGCATAGTACTTCACAATAGAGTCGCTCACTCACTCGACTGAACCTAACACGACATAAACTGAATATTACACATGCAATACTCTCAAACTTCAATTGAACATTGAAAATACATGCAAACTCACATGTCTTTCTGTCTTAGAGATAAAAGAGACACTAACTAATACACAAGAACATTTCTCATGTGTTCTTCGTAGGACTATATATACAAATACGTAATTTACTTGCAGCTGAAACTGAATGCATTATACCACACTACTACATATACATGCCAGACACAAAACTACGTAGTATTTGCTATTTCGTACACCACCATGAAGTATCTATACGCTGTATACATATATAGCAATAGAAATTTCGTACACAAAGTCAAAGTCACAATAAGCACCACGTTTATAATATTAATGGTATTATCATATACTCAAAGCTTATTTCGCCTGTGCATATTGTTATTATTATGATTATACGTGTATTGTGAGTACGAAATATATTGTACATGCCATGTAGTTTAGTATATAGGGTGGACATTCAACATAAACATCAAACCAAACATAAATATCTGTATTATATATAGATATGATGGCATCAGCAACAAAACAAAACTTATACCGTCTATTGTGAATATACTCTTTTACCGTGGCACTTAAAAACGGAGTCATACGCTTTTAATACATTATGCTAGTATATTAAATACGAAAAGAGTTAAGAGAAAAGTCGTACATAGGTATACGTTAGTTAGTTATTAGTTAGTATTAGTAACTGCCATTAACTATATGCCCTTACAATAACAACTGTGTGTAAAGTGACTGTGAGATGATGGTTTAGCATTATAATGCATTTGATGGCAATGAGTGTATGGAATATGAGCACAATGGAATATTCTTTGGAACATTATTCGAGCGACAAGCGTGTAATGTATTATTAGCTATTACTAATACACAAATGCTACTTATACTTACTACCTGATGCTATGCTAAATGTTTCTTTGTAATGTTTCTTTCTTCGCACAAAGCGTATTATTCCTGATATAGTTTACCACATTATTAGTATAGGAATATTTTAGTTTATAGCGTCTGGAAGTCTACTATTCCTTTGTGTGTCGTATCGTTTCTCAAATATTAACCACCACCTCCACCAATTATTTACTAAAAATGTCACTTGAACTTCTCTTTTTGTGCCGTGCCAATTTCCTCATGTTCATTTGACATCGATACTGCTACTGTTTTGCATTTCTGTATAGTAATTTTATCACTGATGCAATGCACGCTGCATTTAATTGTATAGTATTACGGGAATAAAGCAAATTTTCCTTCACTTTTCTCATTTTTTCTATATTCTACAATTTCAAATTAAACCTATAATAAATATAAACAGTAAGTATTGCGATTGTCAATTTGTTTGTTGTTGTGTCATTGCCATATTTAGAATTAGACCAAGGTACTTATTGCATATTATTATAGAGCGATTCATGTTGAAATTGTTGGTACTCATGAAGTCTCATCTGAAATACCTAAGTTGATGTTCCATATAAGAAAAACGTGTGAGCGTACATAAAGAGTACAAAGTTCGGAAAAGAACCAGACATACAATTTTTTCTAGGAAATTACACTGGAAATTGAGAGTAACAATGGAATAATGATTTGTTTATTTGTATGTGGTTATAATGTCCCAGTAGATTACAGACATCTAATTCACATGATTAGATGAGTAATAAGATCATGAGATCATGTTATTACTTTAGTAATAATTTTAAGTATTTTGCCATATAATTTTATTGAGTGCTTGTCTTGAACTACACACGGATCCGTGCATGAGAGCATTCTATATGTGATTAGCATTACGTGATGCTGATTATGTGTCATATAATGTAACTTAGCACTCAGAATGTGCACTAAAGATGATTTTTGAAGTTAGTCAGAGAAAAGGAGAGGAAGATCGTTGAGAGTGTGTGTGTAACACAGTACGTGTTGTGGACGGATAAGGTAAAGTCAAGAAAAAGGTATATAAACATAACAAGAAGAAGTAATGATCTTGTCCCTGCCAAATAACTACGAATGTTTTGCAAGGATAGTAATAATGGCTGGAGTATTGGCTCAAGTTCTTTGACACGATGTGGAAGGTTGAGTAAGGCCATTGGATTATGCCTGTACACATAGACACACAATTCCATACACACAAAGTAGTAATACATTTTATATGCAAAATCAAATACCATATACCTTTTGTGGGATGAGGTCAGTCTCCCTTCCTTATTTATAATTGTGTATCTAGTATAGTATAGTAGGATACAAATAAGTAAGCTGCAGTTTGTATATGAGGAATGCATATAAAATAACACAAGCAGTGCTGATACAAGAAGAAGAAGAATAAGAGTAGTGAGTGGTTGCGTTTCATTTGTTTTTGGTATGCACTTTAGTTTGCACATGATAAAAAGTCGTGTTCGATGCGGATGAAGTGGATTATCTCCAATGGCCATCACACACCGACCGACTCTTCTTACATCCACGTCTAAGAAATACCTTGCTCTTTTAATAGTGTGGGTATAAGAAGTTCATGTGCACATTGCACTTTGATTGATTCACATTATATTTTTATATTTCTTTACTAAACTACAAATACAGAACAGAAACCGTATTTTATTACCGCATAAAATTACTCCAATTAACGTGTTAGAAGCTGATACAAGATTTTAATTATGATTGGTAGAATTTCCATTTATTCTTTAAAATCTCCTCGGCTTTACTAAAATGTCAAAAAATGAATTGGAAATTAATCACGCCAATATTTAAACTACAGCTCCCGTAACCGAATTTTCTGTTATCTGGATCGATTGTCCGCTTCTGTTATTCGGATGAGACGCATATTTACCCGGATATTTACTATTTTCATACTTACAACGAATATTTACCCGGATTTTTACTATTTTCATACTTACAACGAATATTTACCCGGATTTGTACTATTTTCATACTTACAATGAATATCTACCCGGATTTTTACTATGTTCATACTTACAATGAATATTTACCCGGATTTTTAATATTTTCATACATACAATGAATATTTTTCATACATACAGATACAATGAATATTTACAAGTATAATATTTCCCATTTATGTGTACTTAACCTACATAGTTTATACTACCCGTATTTCTCCTTACACACAAACGACCCTACTAACATCCAAACCCAAACAGTCCCTATACGGGATCTCCTGCTATATTTGGCAGATTCACTAATCTGTAATTTATTTCTTTTGATTTAATTAGCAGGCTTCCACGAGTGTACGAGAATTCATACACTCGAGCAGCCCTATATTTTAATGGCCCCTTGTCAGATACTTTTCAGTTCTACACCTTACACGGGGTACGTGAAGATTTGTTTGGAATAACCAGGCTTATTCAATTCACAAATTATTCGGTTTTGTGAGACTTAAAATTTCAACGCCAACTTTTTGCAGGTAAAATGCACTTAAAAAGAAGCCAATTAAGTTTACAAATATTAAAAATCATCTTCTACCTTATTTTGCACAAATAAACGAAAATTACTCCTTAGTTTTTATTTGTGGACACTTTCTTCGTAGTTTACTACTAATTTTAACCTGTAGAATTATTACAGAAATTCGGGTTTAATAACATTGACGTATATTAGCCAAAGAATGCGTTTAAGGACGTGAACAGATCTTTCGAAATTCAGTATGAGGAATATATTCAAATTAATTACATTTAGTAATAGTGCAACAAATAAAATTATGTAGTTTTGTATATAAAAGTCTTGAAAATAATCTTTTGGCGTTTACTGAGTGAGTGAGTTTTGTTTTTATTACTTGCATAACCAAACCGTGGGATGGAGATATGCAAATTTCCATACGTTTTCGATACATTGACATGATTAGTGTATATAGAAAGACAAGGGATAATTAAATACATTGAGAAAAGGGTAAAATTATAAGCTCATCCCACGACTTTTCCTTTGCTTTCTCAAAAGACATTACTAGTGCAGCTTACACCTGCCGACATTCCTAATTGCTACATCATCTCCAGAAAAGAAAATGTTTTTAATTATTGCTTGTTGGTATATAATGCAAGGATAACATTAATGTGCACATTAAAACTGTGGGTTGGTAAGTACTTTACACACCATTGTGTTCATTTATTGCATAAAATTGCCCGTGCGGGGAATAATGGCAGTTTTAGAAGCAAAGTCATATAAAACGTAAAATGAATCATCATTCGAAATATATAAGTGCAAACTAAATGGATTCTCTCATTCACATTTCACACTGTGTGAATTTAAGCAGATGCAGTTTGATTTCCCAAACGAAAACTTTTACTACTACTTGCACAAAAATGCAATTTGCTCGCAGCTTTAGTTTTCAAACAAGAAATCCCTAATGGAAAGATTCCTATTCTTCCAGAGAATCTATTTTTAACAGGATTTCTTATCTAAGAGAGGAATATATTAAAGCCTTTCATTGAAATGTACATCATCTCCGAACACGCAAGCTGAAGACAACTCACATTTATTTTAGTAACTGCAATAATCTGCGTATTTACAGAAATTATGATCTTATGCAATGTAAACTTATAATTTCCTGAGCGAGGAAAGTTCTAAACATGTTTCGTGTCGTTTAAACTCAAGTTTATTGATAAGAAATGTCTCATTAGCAAATATAGAAGCTTCCACCGGGTCTGCGAACCTTTTAAGGCACACAAGAGCAATAAAAATAACATTAAGCCACCACGAAGAAAAAAGACAACTAAGACAGGACAGTCTCTCTCACGGCAAGACGAAAAACACAAGGAAAACATTCTAGAAACATTAATTCACTCATTTTACACGTATTTCATTACATTCACTTACTTTACTACTTTTACACTACACATATTCATTTTACATAGTACTCCTACTGCCAATTTGTACATTAACATTACCACGGTATGTTAAAGGCAATAATAGTTAAGTTAAATACGAAAAATGGTTCGTAGCTGTTTGCCGTGCTGAAAATGCCTATAAGGTAAGCTCTATTTATAAATCGCCTTGTTATTTTACAACAACAAACTTTTATAGACAGGAAAACGTGAATTTCGCTGTGTCTCGTCGTAGTCGCCTTGCCTTGTACACGCGTAAATAAAAATTGTGCATAGGTGAATGGTAAATACACGTAAAATGAAATGAGTAGTCCTACCTTACCTTATAAAATATTATTGTGTCATCGTTCGTGGCTTTGCGTATAATAATAACAATAATAACATTCTTATTACGATGATAATTAGGTTCTGTCCCATCTTTATTATAATTGTGTTACTTTTTACCATACGAAGAATTTCTTGTACTGTAGTGTTGTATATAAAAGTAGGTAGGTAAGTCAGAAGTACTTACTATAATCATTATTACAGCTTGTTATTTTTATTCTGCTAGTATATATAGGGATATGTATATATTATCTGCTTATTAACATGAAGCGTGCTGCAAATCATAATATTTATGTGCAGACAGACACTCTCTACACGTAATAATGTGAGGAGACAATGAAATGCCTAATATAACAAAACAACCATCATAATATAAGAGTTAAACTATACTAGTACGTTCGTTACATAGCAAAACAAAATAAATTATGTCACTGATAAAAATATAACTTTGTACAGATTCCTCCTCGTGGAATCCTTATACCTAGGAATTCACGTGTGGAAAATTACATGTAAATGCACATACATTGTAAAAACCTACGACGCAGCCGTTTCAATTGATAGGTTAAGAAATTATATACTAGTGGTTTGCTTTTACCTCATCATCATTTTCTTCCCTTATGGTCTGGTATGTCTTGTAATGTATTACATATATAAAAGTATACATTCCTTCTCAAATACACGTTATTTCCATTATACAATATTTTCACTTCCCTTTGTTAAAATTTTATGCTACAGTAAAATATTGTGAAAGATCTTATATACAAATACAATGTATCTGTTTGGCTTTATTAACTAGTTGTGTATATTTATTAGGTTAACACGACTGCTTTAAGGTAGTTACTCCTAAGGTACATGTGTCTATGGACATCAACACAATAAGTAATGGTGCAGAACACAAGAACAATTTAACATACAAAGTACAAGAACAGCAAATCATTTACGCTTTTAGTAATAGCACAAATGGTCAATAAAAAATTATTGTACCATGTGTGTATATTATAGTAGGTATAAGTATATAAGTGTAGGTATATTTATTATTTCTAGGATGACAAAATGTGTATTTGTGTTAAAAAGTTGATGATAATAGAAATATTGTAGTAGTTTGTATATACACACTAGTAAATAAACTAACAATAAGGGCAGAGGTCATTGAGGCGAGGAAGGTCTCTCTCCTTTATTCGGCAAGGTCGCCTACTTCTACTACTTATAACACTCTATATACATGTTCACATACTTTATAAGCAACATTTATATTCTTATATACATTTTTATATTACAAGTGTATATAGAATGTATCTACAGGATAAGTATGCAATGAATAGTTTAATTTAAGCTACAAAGGAATATTATCGCGAATTAAAACACACTGGACACAAAGTGATTTGACTTTGCCAATTTAAGTGTATTTAAATATTATTGCACTGAGACTGAGACAAAAATTTTCCATGTATTTAAATATATTTACATGGAAAATTTTTCTAAATATAAAAGTATAGATATAAGATATCTCTACGCGGATAAATCTGTGAATATTTTAATTTAAGGTTTATTGTGTTCGAAAATTATTGCACACATCACATGTACCAGTATAAGGTATTTGTATAGGTAGAAAATATAGGTATGTATATAAAGATTCTCTGTTGCTCTTATTTGAACATTGATGTGTATATTTACAATTGAATTTGCTGGATGTATATGCATCAGGTAAGGTTAATACTGAAGAAGTTGCCTATTAAGGATGTCCAACACAGCCCAGACTTTCTTAAGATGCAAGACATGTCCATTACCTTTTAGCATGTTACATATACAGTAATAAACTTGTGTTAGGTATAAATATAATATATTATGGTTGGTTAGGTATATGGAAATACCTGGGCATATGTTTTATATTTTATCTGTATATTTTTGCATGAACGCGTGTAGAGGATAATAAAAGGCATAAAGTAAATTTGCACAGACATACACACAACTCACAGATCACACCACCACCGGAGTACTCAGATTGAATTGGCTATTTAAACTCACCTCATCATCTTTATCTTGTTCTTCTTTTCTTCCAGTATAAAGCACTATGCCCATAATAGAGATACCTTATAGCCAGTTAGTTTCTGCATATCCGGAATCGTGAATACTTCAAGCATTTTTTCTAGTTTATTACGAGTACATTTTTACACATTTCAATTTGCATTTGCGTAACATTTACCATTCCACGTAGTTTGTATACAACTAACTCAAGTCACTCATGTACAATACATTTTTATTATGGATAAATGCTTTCAGCTATCAAATTAATGCGGCGCAAGTTGAGACGATGCATACAAAGAGGTTAAGACTACGACTAAGGAGGATTTGTGTAGATTAAAAGGTAATCCTACAGTTTCGCTAATTAATTTTAATTGCGGGTACCTACAGGAATAAAATATTTGTGCAGTTTAAAGTAAGAAATTGCTTTATAAAATTTTAGATTTTTACTGTTTATACATTTATGCGGGGCTTTATGCATTTCTTTAGTTCTTTATGCACTTATTTGGGTCTTCTTGCATTTCTTTAGCTCTTTATGCACTTCTTTGGGTCTTTATGCATTTCTTTGGGTCTTTATGCATTTCTTTGGGTCTTTATGCATTTCTTTAGCTCTTTATGTACTTCTTTGGGTCTTTATGCATTTCTTTAGCTCTTTATGCATTTATTTAGCTCTTTATGCATTTCTTTGGGCCTTTATGCACTTCTTTGGGTCTTTTTGCATTTCTTTGGGTCTTTATGCATTTCTTTGGGTCTTTATGCATTTCTTTAGGTCTTTATGCATTTCTTTGGGTCTTTATGTATTCCTCTGTGTCTTTATGCATTTTTTTGAGTCTTTATGCAGTTCTGATGATTTTATTGCACAAATGTTAGTTCTGAGCTTAGACACATGTGAAGAATAATTTGTATGTGCAGTTTGGTATTTAAAACTGCTTTGTGTTGATTATATATAAGGGTTTAGCAAGTTGAGTTGTCTGCGGTCTTGTTATTAGTACAATGTAAGGAATTTGACTAACTACGGAGTACAAAGCTGGTGAAACTGAGTGGGAGAGTTTCTATCTACTGGTTATATAAGATTATACTTTCATTGCAACTGGAAATTTAAGGTGTTACAAATTTACAGAGGCAGTCAAGCAGATACGCCCAGATTTTATTATTATTTTCATTGATGCTTTCGAGGATTGTGTCTGTGTGTGTGTCTTCCTACGCTCACATCAAACATAAATCTTATCGCAAATTGGTTTCACGTTACGTTACGTCTATATCCACATTCTTTTCGTCCCAACCATCAACTATACCATCCCAAGTGCATATATATAGTACTTTCCCACACCATTATTGTCACGCAAGTGACGTCAATAATAAAATGCAATATAATTATTCGTATTACTAATTAGGATTTACTGTTGTAGATAACTTGTAAGTATTTGATTTCAAAAACAATGTAAGGACTTTCAGATTTGAATCGTACATAACATGAACTGGAACCGTTCTACAACATTGTATAAAGTAGAAATGCTTTCCATAAATAAAGCTGAAAGTACACCAATAAACTTAAAAAACCTACTCATTTTAGTGTAAATGCAAATAATATAATTTTGGAATATAAGCTGAGAGACAAAATTCAGCAACAACTTTAACATAAAATCTTACATGCACTTGAACTTATTGTTATTAATTAGTATTTCGCAATCTATAAATATAAAAATCTTTAAATACCTATACTTTACAAAAATACATAATTGTACTGTACACATACAAAGTAAACTATACCAAATTCACACGTATAACACCTACATATTATATTATTGTATCTTTTTTACAGACTGGTAATCTATTAGTTTCTTTCTTACTTTGCTAGTTGGATTAGTAACTCTATAGAATTTCAAAGTCCACCTACTTAAAAATGGGAAAGATATAAAGAGAGCATGTAACTCATCTGTTTGAAAGAAGACGACAACTCTTGTCAAGTCACAGAAACTACAATAGTACATTGGTAAAAGCCAAGAGTAGTCGTATACACTCAAGCCAACTCATGTCATTCTCCTTTGCTTACTATTACACACACATTTACTATTAGACGTTACAAAACCATTTGCCAAGAATTTCCATTGAAGTTTCTGTGGCTCTGATTCTGATATGAATAGTTTGGCTCCTTTTCATAACGTGTGTATAGTAAAGTAAAGTAGCTGTGGTAGTGTAACTTAACTCTTCTGGTTTTCAATTTGACCGATTATCCTATCTATTTGTATATGCTCATCACATCTTCTTCTGCTTCTCTCAGTATCACATCCTTATTAGTGAATTATATTAATATACATACAACTACTGTACTGTCTTAGTGTAATGTATCCAATTCCTTTATGAACAAGATGAACGTTTATTCATACACGCACTTAAATAAGAAAATCGAATCCTCGTGCGTAAGCTAAATATTTAACCGTGTAGTTCTCATTCTTTTATACAGTAGGAAAGTGGAATACCAGTATGATATGGTAACCGAGCGATGCCCACCACTTTATAATGCTTAGCAGGCTAAAGAGTCCACCACTATATACAAATTCCATATTGTTT
>JABASD010001098.1:0-47989 GCA_019776165.1 Pogonognathellus flavescens | reverse complement strand
TCTTATGCTGTATAATTTTTGTGCACAGACGACAGACAGACGGACAGACAGACAGACAGACAGACAGACATCATACCCGTTCCTATTAAGTAGCTGACGCTACTTAATAATGGAAAATTAGATGAGACATGAGACTATAGCTAAGGCAAGAGGCATCAAATTAACAAGGAGAGTTTTTGAAGAGAATAAATCTTTGTGCCATACATGCTTATAAATAGAATTTATAAACGAGCCCTAAGTACATTCATAATAAGTAGGATCTTCTTCTCATCTAAAAATGTATTATAAGGGAAAATTAGACGAGATAATTAATTAAACTCATTTAAAAGAAACTGTTGTTGAAATACCGTAACTTATTATCAGCTATAACACCTATGAAAATATACGTGTCATTTATCGCAATCTTTACGAGTCGTAATTCTGCATTGTCCAAAAGATACCCCGGTGCAAGTGACAGTTTGTTATTTTTCCACCATCGCCGCCAAAGTTTTCTATATTGTCGTACGTCCACTTCAACGCTAATGCTTGATCTTTGAGACCCCAATTTCCAGGATTTGCTTCATCCCCGGTGCTGAGAAAACCTTTAATGTATAATACTCACTTATGTTAGTGTTGTCACTACTATGCTTTACCTACTCGGTCAAGTTTATGACATTTTTTTCAAGTTTAGAGTTAAAATCATTATACATAGGTTCACCCACTTAATTTCCTATACGTACGTATACTTTACTTACCAAGTAAACCCAGCCGATAATTTATTGTGACAAGAATAATATCTTTATCCATCATATAAGTAGGCCCTTGTTCTTTCCCAGATCCCTGATGAACTACAATTAAATAGTAAAGAAAAAATCAGTTTATGAAAAAAAAAATTGTTGATTAGTTTTTAGTAATTTGACTTACAGGAACCGCCGTGTATGTAAAAAAGTACTGGTAGCTTCTTTAAAGGGTGACTTCTTCCATCCTCAGGTAACTATAATTGAATGGGTTAGTTAGTTATAAAACATAAGTAGGTTTAAGTATTCTGTTTTAATGATAAATATGTACATTGCTTTATAATTAATGAATCCTAGTATACCTACACTTAAACCAGATGAGACTATGTACATACATTACTTTGAGATAATGATATTGTTACCAATAATTGCCAATACACCATGAAACTCACACAATGTTCCAATTCATATTATAGCATGATTGATATCTAAAAATGAAATATGGAACTTACATGAGGAGTGTACACATTAAGAAATAGACAGTCGGTATTTCCAAAAACACGGAAAATCCTAGCAAATGTATATTGTAGACAATCAGGTCCTGGACGTTTAGCTTTGTAAATTCCGTTCCATGGCTGTGTCGGTATTGGAGGCTTAATTGGAAGTTAGTAGTAGTAATTAATAGACACGAATGAGCCAAGATTTTGATACTACATACAATGTGCATGGGTTTATATTGAGGAGAAGCTATGCAACAGCAAAAATGCACCAATACTACATAGGAGATAAACTGTTTACCCGAAACTGTGTTTCACCGATAGGATGCTGCGCATAGCGAATTCCTTCAAACGCATAAAACTGCCTTCCTGTCATTGAAGTCATAGTGTATCCTTCCAGCATCCCGTTCTGTGTTCGAACCAAGGGATCAAATTTTATTTGACGAGAGGCTCGAGCCAAACTAATTTCAGGAGAGTCAAACCGGAAATCACAAGGGCTTATGGCACAAAGAAGGTTATATAAAAAGGCTCCTAGCATTACAACCATTTTTAATCACAAATTTGGTTATATTTCTCCTAAGAACTAAAATCATACCCTGGACTAGTTTTTGTTTATTGACGAAGAAAAAAATGTGATAAATTCGAAATATCTAAAATGATGGATCCCTAAAATGATTTCTCCGAACCCCTCAATGACTTATTGAACCCACTGGAGGTACTTCTAGATTTGGGAACTAGGTATGTAGTCTTGGATGCAACTTATACTTTATAATATTGTAGTTTACAGCTTATCTAGGATGTAATGTGGACTGAGGAAAATGTTGTTGGAGCAATTCAATCTCATGATTTCTACAAAGGACAATGTAAGAGTATAATCACTATATACTGTATAGGGGTAAATAGATACACACCACTCGCATGATGCATATTAGAATATTTTATACTTATACACAACACGACTTGCATGAAAATATTATTTCCAGGAAGGGTTTATTAGGATAGAATTAGCAACTGTGTAAGGTACTTGAATGCAACCTTGATCTTGCATTTGCATATAGTGTACGGTGTATACTCATGTTGATTTGAAATATAATGTAAGGGAGAGACAGCTACCTATAGGCAGAATAAAAGTTACATAACATCATTTGATTGACAAACAATAAATATTTATATAGATAGATACAATATGAAATTTCGTACGATAGATTCTTACTTTAAAAAAAGGAATTTTTTAGAATATTTTTCAGTGTGGCAAGTTTGGATAAACTACTTATAATACAGTAATAGGTAATAAGTATATGAAACTATATTAAGGTATATTAGTTGAAGTAAAAGACTAACACGAACTAAACGTCCTTGTGTGTTTTGTTGTCTCAATAATGCCAGTTTTCTCGCTTACTCACTTCTCACACTAACACAACAATTTTCATAAATGTATTGACATCACATTACTAGTACTAGTATTTTGCAGGTAAGCGGTAGGCATTGCGTGAGTACTTTGAGGAAATAAACCCATAAAATAAATTAATCTCATTAACCCTTCTTAGAGGTAAAGTTGTTAAAAATGTTTTCCAGTTTTAAACTGGTGATTATCGGATCGCTATCAGCTAAAACCAAATTAACGCATGATTCCCAACTATCCCAACGCATATAGTGAAACTTTGAACATATTTGAATCTAGCAATTCAGTAAATTTTTAAAGAATTTTCTCAGAAAATGAAGATTGTGTATTGTTCTTATGGAATGTTGGTAGGGTGGAAAATGCAGGAGATTACGTTATACCGTATACCTATGAGCTATGAGTGTTTCTCATACTACCTGGGAATGTTTATAGGTTATTGTATAGGTATCTAGGTTATTATCTAAAAATTAATAGATACATTAATTTTTAGTGATCTATGCATTCCAGTCTGTCTGCCATTCAAAATCATGTCGTACCGTATCGTACACCACGCCATGTACCTAGTTGCATTTCTAAAGCAGATCTAATGCTAAAGCTCTATGAACATTTCATACAAAATTGACTGTGAGTTAAGGTTCTTATTTCTTTTAACACTTTCTTTGTGGAAACATTCTGCTACAAAACGACAACCTCAACCTTTACCATATCCGTTCAACATTTGGCAGATTCCGATTCAACAACTTGTTACTCTTGCCTTACAACCTACAGAACCCGACCTGACATTAGAATGCGTGTAGCAGATTGCTTGCATACGGTAGAAGTTGTCCTTGCGCTATAATACCTCGTTGTTACCCGCATCACGCTTCCTAATATAATGAAAGAACGGTCTTTGATGTTCTTTCATTACCGTTCGCGTCCACATCTAATCATAAGTAAAGTTTGCAATCAAAATAGTAAATATTCTTACCTTCGAAAAGTAATTATTAAATACTGTTCGCTATACTTTCATTAATAGTATTCAGAATAGTCGATTTGATAACAGTTGAACGAAACATAATTATTGTTAGTTGTGTTATACTGTAATTTGTTCTTCATTTTCTTTAGTTTTCTTTAGACAAACCTAAAAAATGTCTAGAAATTTTTGCCTTTACGTTCTGGCAGTATTTCTTCCTCCTGTTGCTGTATTTCTAAAGAAAAGTGTCGGTATCGATTTGCTCATAAACATCGTTTTAACACTTTTAGCTTTTATACCCGGAATATGCCACGCGTGTTGGGTATTGGCCAGAAAGGATCCTCTACCTCCTGTTCAAAGTAATATCCTCATTGTGGTTCACACGCCGTAGTTTTGTAAGGTAATTACAAACCAAACTTCGCATGCACTAGCGCAAATAATTATATTCAGATTTTTGATTTTGTGTATTTATCAATATGTGCTCTTGGGGAAACTTCATCTTTTGTAAGTTTACTGGAGTCTGATAATTAAGCTAATACATGACATTGCATACAGTAGGTATTTCGCTCTGATCATGCACACGATCTAGTCGTATTTTTATAAACCTAACTAATAAACGCCTGGACTGGACAAAATAGCACATGTGGACATAAAATAATAATCATTAGAAGGAGGGACCAAACCACAGTCAGTAATATTTGTTGCACTCAAGGTTTTAAGAAACAATAATCAATACACAGTAGTAGTTATAGTGGGTATGTATTCATTATTTGGTACACAAGGTGCTGCTACTTATAATATTTATGAAAGTATATTTATAGGCTTAGAGACATATTTCTAATATTTTAGATGAGATAGATAAGCTTACAACTGCAACAACTTATAATAGTAAGTATGCCTTGTGTTCATATGCTTTAAATGAACTTGCAACTAAACTTGCAACATCAAATAATAATCTGTGGAGGTTTTTTGCCAGTAAATGTGTGCGTGACTTTGTTACAAGGAAAACTAAGCTACTAATCATTCCAACCAATTTCAGTAAACTTTAGCGTGAATGGTAGGAGGTATTAATATAATGAAGGCAGTAAGTGAATATATAGATGTATGTAAAATAATATAGGTAAATGTAGCAATGGATATGGCTGCAAAGAGTAAATGTGTAGATACAATCTATATTCATTTGCTATATCCTAAACAACAGTAAGAAACGCCTAAAATAGCACCAGACTTGTTTCAATTAATTTCCCGTAAGTGGCTTAAAACATTTTTGCTTCCAGAATCCAGACATAGATATTTAATGTATGGCAATGTACATTCATGAAACTACAGTAATTAGTACTTATACAGCAGTCGTTGGTCGTACTCGTAGCAATTACACTTACGAAAGTGCAAATAACATTCTAGGCAGGACACATCTCCATTCTATATGTGCTCTCCCTACCTGAGGATATATACGTTGTAGTTGTGATTTTTGCATGTTACGGTGGCACTCTGGCACTGCATTGAAGTGACGTAATTTCACCCGTGTTGCATGTGAAAATTTGACAGGTAATAAACAATAAGCACTATAATAATCTTACCTGCATTATGCTGGGCATGCTGAGTTCACGCTTTATATAGCAATAAGGTGCTCTTTCTTTTAATCAACGATATTATAATTACCAAAGTGTACGCAATAATTTGAATAGCTTAAATCTATTTTTACTTTAATGCGTAGTTGGTAATGTCCGTCTGATTTACATCAGTGACAGTTCCTACTGAAAAAGCTGCACAACGTAAATATAGAGTTAACCATACTTGTTTTATGTATTGTACGCAAAGGTCTGCAAGTATTATTCTTAGACTTTCGAACGATTAGCTTAGCGCATTAGAACCTTTCATCTAAGAATTTGTAAATAATATTTCAGACACGTTTTCAATGTGATGGAAAGAAGGAAATTGACCGCTGCATACGTGCATGGAACTTTAGCCGTTCCTGCTACATCGTTCTCAAAATCTCTTTATGAGTTTGGAAGCAACTGGTGCGGTGAGGTTACCAATCCATAATTTTGGCTACGTTATTGTGGCCATTTACTCTTGTGTACAAATGTGTATGAAATATGATTAAATGATTCATTAAAGTGTACTTGACTCAAATGTCCCTGTGTGTGTGTACCTATGCACATGTATCCCTATATATTCATTCTTTGTTTCTATTAAGAATTTTTACATGTTATATACATATGTACTTAGGAAGATGGCTATTCAAAAATTAGCAAACATGAATGACATTTATTCATGTAAATTGTTACGGTTGTTTACATAGAGGCAGGATTGGTTCATTATATGCTAGGTAGAATTATTAGTCGAAGTCTCTCACTTATTTGTCTGCTTCAAATGCAGAAAGCACTTCAGAAACCCAGCTTGCAAATTCATGAACTTTAGTGAAAACAGTGTATTTAGTACTGTCACATCGTAGAGTGCCTCCTATATTCTCTCCATTTCCATTACTAACGATACCCTGCAACATCGAAATAAAACTATAGAATATTGTAACTGCTTCGGATGCATAACACTTAACGCGTACAATTTACAATTTACTTTTTACTTACTTGAATGTAATATCTCTTTGGGGGTGAAGAAGATAAGAAAACCAACCCACTTCCACTGTCTCCGTGACAAGGAGCGGATCCTACATAAAATCATCCATTAATATTAACAGTAAGTAATACCAACAAGTTAAGTAATAATGTAACACTGAGGTACATTACTTACCGTTTGTATAACCAGCGCAAAACTGTTTGTTAGTTATCGGTCTGCCCATGACGTTTGCACAGTCATCCTCGCTAACAATTGGCAAACCCAATTCCATCAAGTTGTTAGCTAAAGTTCCATTTTCAGTTTTGCCGTAACCTGCAACCTATAAGCAATCACGATACCCACTGTTCACAAACAACTATAACTGATATAGTTTGTAAAAATAGTAAGATTATAGGTACTAAAAGTTAGAAACGTAACATATCCGATTGTTCCAGCCTGAAGCTGATAATCTGAGATTTCATCGTTAAAAGGGAAACACGCGGAACGTCCGAAGTCATTAATAAGGGGTACACTTGACAATTTCAATACAGCTATATCGCTATTCGCCGTCCTTGCAGAATATTCTCCATGAATTTCAATTTTGGAAACCTTCATCAAACAAAGATACCAGCAACATGTTTTTTAGTTGATATCTCCATATATTGTACCTGTATGAAGCCCAAGCATTATGGATTTGCAAAATAATAAAGCTTGCATAATCATAATATGTAAATCAGTTACTTTCAACACTTGAGAATTTTTATTTTCCAAGTTTTCCGATAAATCTGCACTGCCAGGTCCAATAGCAATCATATAGCGTGATGGATCCAAGTTATCAGACACACAATGTGCCGCGGTTATTATAGCATTACGTGTTATTAGAGTTCCTCCGCAAATGTATTGAAATATATCATCAACTTTAGCTTTGTTGTAAATGTTGACATTCCAAGGTCGTTTGTAAATGGACGTTTGTTTCCCATGAACTATGAACTTCTCTGGCCCTAAATCGTCAGCAGGTGAACCACAATCTATACGAAAGTTAATTTATGGAGTCCGTACTACAATTACGTAGTATCTAATTACTTCCAGTTACTGTTAGCAATTTATCAGTTCACTATTCAAAGGAGCACAACATAATATGGTCAATTTAATATTGCATACCTTTACCTACCAAGTTCACAATGAAGATCATTTTCTTCATTTGACCATTTTCCATTAAATTGACAAATTTTGGTTACTGTAGGCGTTTCCGAAGAGAATTTATAATATTTTTTGCAATCAAATGTTGCTACTGTTCCTATAACTGTTCCCGTTTGGCAATTCACGTCAATCTTTTGGAAGCCTTTAAAGGTGAAACATGTAACATTGACATCCTGCAAATTGTGAAGAAGTGAATGTATAACAGGTAATCATTAATCAACGCAGTTATTCTCCTAGTATATATTAACGAGAAAGTTCACATTTTAGCATCGGCAACGATGAATGATGATTCACTTAGCACAAGTATTTTAAAATGGTTGATTTGTACTTATACTGTACTTTTGTATTTTACTTATTAATTATCGCGAGAAAAAATCGATACGGTATAAATTGTCTGATTGAACTGCTATTACCTCAGTTTCCTGTAACGGTGGGCATCGATCTGCTATTTCGAAGCTTCTAATTGGTTTGTCCGGTACGGCTAATAATGAGACAAAATAAATGCATTATATTATTAACAGATCCGTTCACCTTCATCAGCAGGATCAATCACAAATATGAATGTCAGTCTATGTATAGTGTATGGGTTCTACTCATTAAATCCAATAAAATATACGGTGTAAATTAATTGGTACATGTATGCTTGGACCATCATTCATCGAAACAATATTCTTATTCTGAAAATGCTAAAAATAGAGTGACAGTTTTTCGGATATAATTGTATTAACAAATCATGTGCACATGCAGCCAGCAGATTTACTCACTTCTAGATTATCTAGAAGCTATGAAAATAAATTCTCACTACAAACTATGTACATTGCGTACACAGCGTACTTTACGCTGCGTACATTTATTAATACTATTTTTTTGTTTCTTACTTACCTATTATTCCGGTAATTGTTGCCCACATGGCGATTCCCAGAAATGTAAATAAAAATGGAATTTGATTCATGAGGTACAGTGATTTTTTTCTCTGGTAAATGTAATAGTTCATCTTAGTAGAATAGGCATAACAAAATCATGAAATAATTTACGAAGTCGATGCCTATAATATCTCAATTGTGTATGTAAATGCAAACTAGCCGTTTGAATGTAGCTATGCAAGATCCACCATATTGTCAACAGGGTAATGAGCTTGAAGTGTTATCTTACAGCAAAACTTAATTAGGATTATTATAATATTTCTGTTGTTAGGAAGGTTCCATTTGTAAAGATTGACACGCGATTTTAGTTTAGACCCGTTTAGACATACGTAACACATTACACACACTACACAACATATAAATATATAGAATATTATACAATATGTACATACAAATTGTACAGAAATAACTTGTGAAATCTTGTAATGGATTATTACTACATTGCAACTATAATCACTCTCCTAAATAGATCCTGCCGAAATTTTATGAAGGCAATGGCTATTATTAGTAGCGCAATATACCAAGCCAGGATATGGAGAATAATATACCTAATTATAATCTGCATGCAGCTGCTGTTCCAAATTGTAATTAAGTATTAAGACTTGAGCTCTAAAAAGAGCGAAAGCATGCAATTCATTTGGATAGACCTGGAAATAACGAATAATACTCAAGAAGATGGTCATCGTATCATTCTTCATTTATGTACCATGAAAAAGCGTTTTAATTTATTACACAAATAATGAACATACGAATGTAGAATACACATGTAGAAGCTGTCACTAAAGTTAGTAATTATTATTATACGGTTAATACGGTATAAGCTAATTTCAAACTTATGGTTATCCTTGTTCACATATAATTGTTATTAAAACTTATTTTGCAAGTGCTTAGTTCTATGTATCTCTATAGTTAATATATTAATATTATATTGTATTACTGTATGTATATCATAGTATTACGCACTTCGTTAGTAATTACATTTTCAGACGGTTTTATCGTGTTTAAAGTACAAATGGTTATCTCAGATGTATCTGTACATTACATCAGTTCAAACAATGCTTCAAATAAGAAGCTATATTACTAATCCATATTTTATATATTACTGATCCATCATTCTATCTTCGATACGTTGATACAAAGAATCCATTTGAATTTTCATTCTATCCATGATTTTCTCTTCCAGTTTTTTCATAAAATAATTGTATTCTGGATCTCTCACACTTGCTCCGTGTATATTTCGGCGTGGGTTGGGAATCCATGGCATTTGATTTTGTGGATCCGGGTTGTAAGTGGATACTGGGTCTACTTTTTGGATTCTTGTGTAGGGATGTGATGGGCCCCAGTTTGAAGTACTTCTAGTTTGCATTGCTGGATAACGATAACCGTCTGGGTCAATGGGAGTGGTGGCACTCCCATTTGCTGCCGCTGCAGCCGCAGCTGTAGCTGAACGATGAAAGTTCTTGGGGCATCTGTTTGTTCTTTTGGTTCGATGTCTTGCTGCAGCCAAACGCAAAACTGCAACTTTTAAATCTTCAGGTAATCTCTTGTCATTTGGGTCATTCGGTTTAAAGCAGAAATACCAACTGAAAGAAACAAATAAAAACAATGAAGTAACTAACCTTAATAATAAATTAGGTACGGAAATAATATAGACTTACTTTTCGTCATACGTGTTTTTGTTTGGTGAAGATCTGTCCTTTGCCAATTTTGGTGGAGGTACAACAAGAACACTTTCTCTGAGAAAGGCCCCAAATGAACCGGGAAGAAATGATTGAACTCTTTTAGAAAACACGAATGATTCCAACTGAGCAATTTCTCCGATTTGTCGAGACAATCGTGTGAGTTCAGCATCTTTCTGTAGTCCCTGTATACAAAATTGCCGTCTCTTTTTAAGTGCAAGAAACAGCAAGAGAAATGTGTTAGCAAAAGATCCCTTAATCTGTTAGTCAAAAGTTAATTTAGAAAATAATCATCTATTCACCTGAATATCGCTGACGGTTAGACCGACTAAAAGATTCATTAAAACGATAGTAATCATAATGACGAAAGCTCCGTACAGAATATGCCCTGTTATTGGATACAGCAAATCATCTACAGGATTTTCTTCGTTCCCGTAAAACAGATCTTCGTAATTCACTTCTCCAACCATCATCATAAGAACTTTGAGTATTGCCAGAGGAATTGATGAATACGGGGCATTCTATTGAGATCAAAATACATTAAATTATTTTATTCCAAAGATTTGTTTATTCCATGTTCCAAGGTTTAATTTATTGACTGCTTTTACTTACACCGGGAAAGAGGACGCAAAAGGCCAATGCGAATGCCATCAAAAGGGAAGCATACGTTATCATGAAGAATCCAAAGTTTTTCAAGACCTGGCAATTTAATTCAATTAGAATCTTTGATTCGGTAAATATTAAGCATAAAAACGCTGTGAAAGTATTTTACCTTTGTGAGAATCTCTACATACAGTCCTAGTATAGGGAATTTCCCAATTTGAGACAACATTAATGCCCATGCTAAAAACAGCCCAAACTAAACCACGTAAACAGTACATTAATTAATTGTCTGAATGTGTATTAAAGAAATGGTTGGAACAAAATAAAACTAATTGTAATTTACTGCAGCAGCTTGATATTGCCAAAAGTTGATGTTAGGATGCGACATAAAAACAGGCCATGACGTGAGGAAGATGAATATAAACAATGTCCACTGCAAACGATTATTTGTTCTTTTCCAATATGACCTCGGTGCGGGCAACATCTTAAAAACTTCATTGATTAACATAAACATGGTGAGGGAAAGCAGCAGCACGGATTTGACCGTGGGTCCAATTTCCAACGGACAGCCATCTGGACCACCTTACAAAATGACAGAAGACTGCTCTCAAACCAGCAAATACAATTTACACCCATTTCATCTATACTGATTTACCATGCAAGTCCGATTTTATTGTCCCGAGTTCCTGTAGTTGTGGAGAAAACTGAAACCAAGAAAACTTAATAAATTCGGCTCGATAAGTAGCGTTTTCACTTTGTAAATAATTTCCTTCGGCTTTCGCAGCTTTCACTGCAGCGGGTTCAGTTATTTTGGGACGATATGGACAACTAATAAGGTAGACATCTAAAATATAAAGCGTGTACAAGAGAAGTAGGGCAACCTAGCATCATAAAACCAAATTGATTAAATAAAATATACAAGTTTGCAAAAGTAAAATATAATTTCATTTCGGAAACGTCATACGTGAAGTCCGATTGTAGCCCAAAACACAGTGCGAACACATTTCCACTTCAAATAGAGAAATATGCCAATGAGAGGATGTGTTAAAATCTTTTTTCTTGCAGAACTGCTGCAATCTAAAATTAATGTAAGTAATTGCATTTCTTTTCGAGCTTTAGCGTTTCCGTCTGCATCATTGCTTTGAGCTTTTCCATTACGAATTGAAAATCCTCTTGCTTCTGAGTAACCTACAATCGCTCTGAAATCAGAAATATTTATTTATTTAAAGTAAAAAGTAAACTATAGATTTTTAACATGAATAATTCAATTCATAAAGAGAATTTGTACTGTACCCAAAATCGAGTTTCATCTCACACTTTACATTCGTGGGATCATACTTTTCCACTGAAACAGCTCTGTTTAGTAAACTATCCATTGCATCTGGAATTTTTTCAACCATTAATGTCAGAGCTTTTACTCCGGCCTTGGATCTATTCTCATAAAATTTAAACGAAATTCCATTTTACATGCTATGCACACTTAATAACAATAAGTTAATCACATTGCCTTCATAATCAATATCATTACTTTATAGATACGTCTGCTCCACTGTATAAAAGAATGGAGGCACATTTAGTTGACTGATTTTCGGCCTAAATAAATATTTAAACAAATAATATGAATCTTAAGTCATCTGAAGCAGAGTTGTAAGAAATATGTTTGGCAAATTAATTAAAAACCAATAATTACAGCTAGATGTAATGCAGTTTCTCCATTATTGTCTTGTACATTGATATCCGTTCGGGGTGAGTCAACTAAAAGCTGTGTACATTTGGCTGCGTTGGCGATACATGAGTCACAGTTACAACCTAACAATAAAATCACTAAGAGTAAATAAGCTACTTAAATTTTCCAACCGACTAGAATCAAAGGAAATGTTCTTGTATACCCATCGTCACCTGCAAATCATAGACAAACCCTTACATTATCGACAGAATTTAGAAAATAAAGTTAAAATAAAATAAAGATCATGGATCGAGTCTTAAAAGTACATACATACATTCATAAATATTATACGTGGGTGATATTACAACTTTCCCTTTTAGCTTTAGAAATTACATGCGTGCATTTGTGTCAATAGAAATGAAAAATACTTTTAAAGAACTTTTGAACATACTTGCTAAAGGTGGTTATTATTATTTTCAAATATTAAACTACCAAAATACACGATACATGGCAAAAGAGGAAAGCGTTCACCCCTATCACCCCATGCTAAATGGTTGTTTTGCTGAATATTCAGCGATGCTTACCGCCCAATGTAATGCAGCTCTTCCCATGCAGTCTAAAAACAGGAATAAATTCAAAATCTTAAGATTCATTGTAACACATTAAAAATTATTTTGAAATAATTATTACAACACCTCTCATATTAGGATTTCCTCCCATTTCCAGCAGCAACTCCATGTCATCGACATTTGCAGTTTTGGCTGCAATGTGCAAGGCAGAGGAACACTTTTCAGTACACTCATGTCTCATGTAATCATCATGATCATGACTTTGCCAAGCTCCGCTACCAGCCCTGTTGTAATTAATGCTGCCTAATGTTGGAGGTCTAGGTCGAAATGTGGCAGGAAGGGAACTAAGCCCGTGGAATCTGTCCTTCGTTTCCTCCTGCAATAATTTTTCTGCACTCATTTGAGTTGTATTGTTCCTGTCTGAAGACGCTCTACGAGACTCACTGAAAAACACTTCTTCACTGTATCTTCTCTCTGCAATATCGTCATCCAAACTTTGAGTAGACAACGGTCTGCGAATTAAATTGAGATCTTCGTCAACGTTATTGTTATCCGTTTCTCCAGACTCCTCGTCTATTGGGTTATCCCTATAAAGTCTGCTAATTCTGTCCACATCTATACTGGTTGCCGAAATGGTACGAGTCTTATTTCTGTTCGATTTGTATGTATAGTTAGACATTTTAGAGTTAGCCGTTCTCACAGAAGAAGATCGTCACCATTCATCCCTACAATCCAACGCTTCTCACTTCAGAAGATCAATTCATGCCAAAAACATTGCATTAGTGATCGGAACTTTTACAACACCTTAAAATTCAACACACCCCTCTTTGTAATTGTAAAATGTGACTCGTGGATTTATTTATGAATAAACCTGCCCACATAAATGGTATCAATACTGATTCATGTGAATCAGCATTGATATTATCTTCTTGCTAAAGAAAATAATTCAGAGATTTGTTGAGGATGTCTATTCATAAATTAAATATAAGCCAGTGCACGGGTAAAATCAATTCAATTTATAAAGGTGTTGGAGAAGTTTTGACTCACTGTGTATACACAGACACTATTATGTCAACACTTTGATTTCACAATTGCTCGATTCATTTTTTATGTCCGAATGAAACTTTATTAATTCCCATGTATCATATTGATTGCCAGACAGATTTCGTAATTACCGAAAACTGATGTCTAATTGAAGGAGTATAATCAGCAGGCAAATCCTATATCAGTTACCTGTATACAAACGAATAGTATGTACTTGCACTTACAGACATATTGATAGTTACATAGGACTCTGTACAGCTTACTCATAAAAGTTATACAGATTTTTTTTATATTATCTGTGTAAGTTGTTTCGCTAACTAATCGTACGTGTACTACTGTTATTCAAGTCTATATCCAACTAATGAATAAATAATGGTAAGTGCAAAGACAAATGGAGTATTATGGGCAAAAAGTCCAGTAGTGCAGGATGTAAAGTTTAATACGCACTAGCACTGCTTAATAATGTGATTTTAAGTGTTGTTATAATAAAGGTGCGATGCACACGCTGATTCTAATCCACGAGTTACGTTACGTCCTTAACAATACTAAATGTACGATGCAATTCACTAATCAGACTTATGAAGGTGAATGGGGCTGATTTGTTTAGCTAAGGCTTCAGTTGAATACTAATGTTATTAATGCACTTACTTGAAAATTATTAACTTTAATTTTTTATGGTAATTACATCTATTATCTGCTCAGATATGAAACCCACTTATAACTGGTTATACCCACCAAGTTACTTAAATGCTCTTCGAACTGTGCACAAAGCTGTTTCTATCTACCTGACAGTCAGTTTTTCATGATCGTACCACACGAACTAATAAAATAGTAGCGAT
Organism: Pogonognathellus flavescens; assembly: GCA_019776165.1. Lineage (NCBI taxonomy): Eukaryota > Metazoa > Arthropoda > Collembola > Entomobryomorpha > Tomoceridae > Pogonognathellus > Pogonognathellus flavescens. The sequence continues at coordinate 33,340 of JABASD010001098.1, read as the reverse complement.
TACTGGATTTCACCAATTAATAAATGATCAAGGTATGAAAACGTGCATAGAAGACTCTCGGCAGTCAATTTATATACAGCTACAAATACAAAACACCCGTTTCAGCGATTTTTGCCGTGCTAACATAATATTTATCTTTGTACATTCAATACAACAACACAATCCTAGTGTACTCTACACTACGTGGAAATTTTCATGGTACAGTATGTACAGAGACAGATATTGAACGACCAGTCATCGGACCACCAACTACTACTGATATGATTCTCACGAAAACAGAAATCATAAGCTACTGATTTTTTTGGCATGTGTACTACATAGTGTTACACGTTACAGGAGTAAGTACCAAGCTAAGGTGTGGGAATCCGAATGACATAATGTGCTTACATAATGTACATACATGTTAGAGATATATTATATGCATGTCGGAGATAAGAATATTATTCTTACATCAATTTTGCATACGATGCAAGAATTGTGTTTTACATGAAAAGCTATACTGAATATTATCGATTTATTGAATAATGGTCTCATTGACTGTAAATATAACAATAAGCCTCTTTATCTCATAATTGGATGCTTGTCCAATATAAAGCATTGCTTTAAGCATATTATTTAGAAGAGTGAATTTTGAGGATTATCGGGTGTTATTTATAATACCTACGTTTAATTTCTAACACCTAACATTTATCAATATCACAACTCAGAATATTGAACATACACACATGCATGCCATAACATAACCCATTGATATGGTTTATCTTCACATCATCCACCACACATTGAACATGCACTTGTTGTAACATTGTGAGTCCACAGTCCGCTTCGGCTGTTACCCTGGCCCAAATATTTATCTTGAACGGTAAAAATTTATACAGATACATTATGTTTTTGCTTTACTGAGAGAGAATCAGTTTTTATCTCGTGGTGAATGACAACATTATACATATCGGTAAATAATAAATCAATTTATACACTGTAGCTTTGGCTGTAGCTGTAAGTAGAGATTTTGCTTCTATTTCGTTAAAAATAGTTTTATGTACAATATGAAGACTGCATTTTGTTTACTTGAACAAATGCATTCATGAAAAATTAAAATGCTTAGGTATATTGTTTATCTTTTGTATAGAACCAACTCGTCACTTCCAGAGTTCATACGTTTCATAAACATGATCGACTTTCAACCAACTAGATATATCACCAATAAAAAGATATATAGGTGCTGGACGTTTGGAAATATGTGTTCACGTTTGCTGATTATTATATAATGCATTCACCGATTCACCTTGTATCAAAGAAAAGTTAAGATAATTGCTGAACAACATCCACTTGACTTTTGCAATCAACTTACGTTTAGGTAGTGATTAGTGGACATATTTTTATCTTCGTCTAGGCAGTAAGAGTATGCATCTGTACATCGAGAGTTGTGTATGTTAATTAATTAATCATGAGATGATATACAAATACTTATACTCCGTTTTCTACTTACGTGGATGTTATGCGTTGAAAATGATTAGATGAACATCGACGGATTGGATAGTGTCATTTACATATTTAAATAAATAATTCATAATTTTTGCTGACGTTTGCAGGATTGATTTAACATCTGAAGTGCCTAATATGGAGTGATAAAGCTAATAAGTCAAAGCAAGGCTCTGTAATTTAATGATTATATGGATTTTGTCTCAATTAGGCACAATAACAACTTCTCACAAATTAAATGAGTAACGAATTCATAGAACCTATTATCGTGAGTACCTACGCGTGTTAACTGCATAGTCATAAAAACACACGAATACCACACCACTTAATACACGACATTTTTGAAATACAAGAAGCAAAAGATGAAATACAAATAGCTCTTATTTCTCTAAAATAAATGAGTTCAATCTATCTATTTCTATCTCTATATATAGGTATAGCTACATATCTATGCATTAACTCATTAAATACACGCACATAGCATAGTTTAGTTGTAGTCTGATGGAATACTGTAGGATTCCTTTACTTTAACAGTAAGTTAATACATAACATTAATTTTGATGCGATAGAGTAAATATTTGTGCATATTTACATTATCTGTGCTGTGTGTTGTGTAATCATGAAACTTGAAACCATTAAGACAGTTTTTGCTTGTCGCTGATTTGGTCTGTTAAAAGCAAATTGGATATATGCGTGATATATGTGTTTGATCTTTCTTACAATTAAAATTTCCTTAATAAATAATTAACTACTTAAGCACATTCACATTGAGTGCAAAGAACGAAAGTTCATGTAGAATAGTAGAATTACATTAGAAATTAGTAGACATTTACAAATGACAGTGCCAATCAGAATTGAATTCAGTAAAGATTTAAATTTTTCTTGCGAAATATTTAATGAGATAAAAAGTAATTAAAATTATGTGATTTGATTGGACTAATGTAGTTGAGACTGTAAACTTTAATCGCAAATTCGGTAGAGCTGCATGACAAAATTTTAGAAACATTTGTTATTGTTAACCGAGGGTGTACCCAGGATTCGTTAAAAGGGTTGACACCTATAGATTAGATTATCAGACATTTACCTATTCACAGCTTTAGCTTACACATTGTTTTCCTTTGCCCTTATGAAAATTTATTTATATGCACATTGTATAATTATGTGAGCACTCCAAAGTTGTTAATGAATGCATAGAAAATCATGATCGGGATGAGATGTCAGTTTGGTTTGGTCACAAATCGATATTTTTAAAAACCAAACACAGGTGCGCGTATCTGTAAAACCACTTTTATTGCCCTTATATCATTTCATTCTTGGTGCAAAAAAATCCAATAACTAACCTATAAGATTTGGTGCTGTTAAAAGGTTGAAAATTTTGATGTTACAATTTTACTGCATACTCTCACTCTCACTACCAAAAAGCAACTCAAAGCACGAAATTGAAACTGCAAACAGATCAAATTGTTTCCTTGAAAGAAATACTATTTGTGTTTTTATTTATTATTTGTGTGTAAATTACGATGCTGATGCTACAGAAAGGTAGGTAGATAGTAGGTATACTATAGTAATAAACACTCATTAATTCATGAACTAAAGTTCTAAATTATTCAATTAAATACTATGCTGGTTACAATTATAGCTTGCTTTCTTTCTATCTAAATGCAGTATTTAAAATATATATGAAACTGTTGGTACAAAATATGGCTCACTTCAGCCAGACTGCGTGAGTGTTTAAGTCTAGTGTTTAAGACATACGTAGTGTACTTACAACGGAGCATGTGTTATTTTAGTCTTCGCTAAACTAGTGTTTGTACGTTTGAGTACGTTTGAAATATTGGATAATTGGTTTATGGTAATAGTTAAAATAGTCTGTACACATCTTGTGAAGCAGACTAAGACTGACAAAGGCAAAATTAGTGCAACTGGTCACATTGTTTATAAATAAGCACATTTCACACATCATTTACCTATAATATACGCGAATAATATTATCAATTTTTTGACTGGATATTATATAATATATTTGATTTGATGCGTCTCATCTCAAAGTGCTTTAAGCATTATGATCGTTAGAGGATTAGCGATTTACTAAATCCACATAAATGCAACTTTTCTCATAGGAGATGAGATTCTCATAGATTTTCATAGTTATAAAATTACGATAAAATTCCTTCCCAAATGTAAATCTAAGCTCCTTAATGTTTGTTGCTTACATAAATCATTTACAGTTTACAGGTTATTTTTAGGTAGCTAATACTGTAGTACAGATATTTAAAATGTAGACTGCTCATAGCTTTCTAAAATCTACAAATAAAGCATTACAAACAATTAAATTGCTAATAACTTTTGTTGTGTTCGATGCTAAAAGCTCACTTGGTACAACACAGCAGTATTAAGTAAATAATTATTTGCATCTGTACACTTTAACTTATCTTGACCAGGCTGTTGAAGCTTTTCTTGGATTTCCTAAAGTACTGGCATCCAAGCTGTGAGTTTCTAAAGATGACGATGAATTTGTTGAAGTAGAGCCATCCGAAACTCTGGACAATCTACTGTTATCACTTCTGTTTAGTCGTCCCTTCGAACATTTCTGAGATCTTTGTTCATGGTAAGAAGCTGCTGCTAAATTAAGTGCTGCTGATTTAAGTCTCTCTGGTACTGTCTTTGGAGAAAGATAAAAAGAAAGTTCAATGCAAAGAATTGAGGTGTCTTTCATACTGAAATTATCAAACTATCAAATATCTTATCCAAAAACATAAAATCAAGGAACTTGTTCAACTTACTTTGTCTTCCGGAGAATTAGGTCGAAATGTAAAATTCAAACTATACAAACCCATAAATATATATCGACACATGTACGTTATTTATTTTAGTTCCATCCTTACAGAACACGGAACATATTGGACGCATGTAAAATAAAGGTGTATTAGTGTAATTACTTGTATTTTGCGTGTGAAGATGGTTGCAACACAGAAATGAATGCTTTCAATACATTCCCCACAGGCCTTGGTAACCGAGTAGAAAACACAAAAGACTCTATATGGAATATTTCTACAATTAAACGAGCCACTCGGGCGAATTCGGCCTCCTTTTGTAGCCCCTGCAATTGAAACATTAATGAAAACATAACGAATTCAATTTGCTTTGTACATTGTACATAGTCAACTTGCTAGTTTTGGTACTAGTGGTCATTTGATCAATCAAAACCATATAATGCATTGTACATAAAGGTGAAGCGCACCTGAATATCACTGACGGTCAAACCGATTAATAGATTCATGAGGACAATAGTGACGACTATTACGAAAATAGCGTATAAAATGTGGCCCATGATGGGACCTTTAACTTCATCGTCTCCATAAAACATTTCTTGGTAGTCCACTTCTCCAGCCATCATCACAAATATTTTAAGAATGGCATAGAAAAACTTGGAGAAAGGCGTGTTCTGAGTGTGACAACAATTGTACGCGTTTAATAATTAGAATTTAGCAGCCTGTTTTGATTTGAGACAGTTTTACAATGATCTTCATGTACTTACCCCTGGAAATAAAATGCTGAGTGCTATAGCAAATCCGGCAAATAAAGAAGCATATGTCAATATAAAGAATCCGAAAATTTTTAGAACCTGTAGAATTATGCACAATGTTTATAATTAGACAAAACCTTTATCATCTAAGAGAATTTTGATTTACAGACATAATTATAGAAATTAATAGTAATAGTATTTTGTAATTCATAAAATACGAAACATACGTGTCCAAATATTTCAACATAGCGACCCAGTGATGGAAAGCGACCAATTTGGTTCAGTATTAAAGCCCACGATAGAAACACAGCAAACTATTGTACAATAAATCGGTTAAAAATTTAATAACAATTGAAGTCAAGTATTAAGTATTGGTGACAACTTACCGCTGCAGTTTGGTACTGCCATGGCTCTATGGAAGTCTGTGAAGTGAAATTTGGAACAGTCGTCATAAAGACTAGCCCAAACAATATCCAATGGCTCAAATTTATTAAGCTTTTCAGATACAACCTTGAACTAATAATCAGTTTGCTTATTTCGATTACAGCCATAAAAGCCGTAAGAATCACAATTATCAAAACGTCAGCATTTAAACCTGTCACGACTGTGCATCTCAATTTCTCAGCAAGCGATGCTAACAGAAAAATATTATTACTTTTCACCAAATCGCTTTATTAAACCAGCTTAAAGTTGATTTCAAGTTAATTACCTTCATCTGACTCCCTATCTGCAGCACCCGAATCTCCAGAAAGTGAAGAATGTCCTGTTAATCTCGTCGTGTTATTGCTTTTGTTGCCAGTCATATAGAGTAGACAAGGGCAGTGGATTAAGTAGACATTAATAATATAACTTGCATATAAAGTTACCCATAAAACCTAAACACAAAAAGCATTTTGTTTACTATGAATAAAAAGACACACACTATACAATAGCTAAGAGGAGTAATTAATTTCCTGAAATATATACTTACGTAACCAATTAAAGACATCCAGAAGAATTTGCTCACCCGCCTCCACTTTTGCTCTAAAAAAATTGAAATTACTGGATGCGTTAATATCTTTTTACTGGAAAATTTGCTAGTATTCAAAATTCCAGTCAAAATTTTCATTTCTCTATGAAAGCGAGGGTTTATTTCTTCATCAGAGGACATTGAAGTCCTGGATTGTCTTTTCAACGAATCCACAGAAAGGTTTGTATCAGCATGCCCCACTACAGGTCTATGAACATAAGTAATTACTTATTTATAATTTCTCACTCTGATTTAGTATATAACAGCTATAGTACTTAACAGTTTCGCTGTAAAATAATTGAAATACCCGAAATCAACTTGAAGAACACATTTTTCATTATGAGGCTCGTATTGGTCCACAGTTATGGATTCATTGAGTAAATATAGCATTGTGTCAGGGAGTTTCCTGGCTATAGTTGAGACTACTTCTTCACCCAAGTCGTTCCTATTTACAAACCAAACCAATGCAGCCCATAACCTTCAATAGAAATGCTTGTTTGCATTGCAATTGCAATGAATAATTTCTCTCATTACTTGATCGAAATATCGGCACCAGCTGCAAGTAAGAGCTCTGCAAACTTTTGGGATTGATTTTCGGCTGCTAAATGTAGTGCCGTCTCTCCATTCATGTCCTGAATATTCATATCTGTTTTCGGGGATGCCAATAACATTTTCAAACAGATTTCCGAATTTGTCGAGCACAATTGGCATGTACATTCTATAATTCAACAAAAACAGAAAATGCACACCCACATATTATATTCCATGATGGAAAACTTTATATTACATGACAAAGGCACTACCGTAAATTATAAATGTGCACACTAAAATGATTTTATACTTGTGTCTGAGATTTATTACCGGCACACACAACCCAATGCAACGCAGTTCGTCCTTTCTCATCCACAACATTTGGATTAGCTCCATCGGTGAGTATTGATTCCAACTCTTCCGAATCACCGTTTTTGACAGCATCGATGATAAGTTTCTCCATCACTCCAACTTTCATTGTTTTATGTTCACCTTTGATTCTCTTTTGCGGAAATCCACTATCATCTCTCGTAATTTCCTCACTTTGACTATTATCGTAACCATTGCCTCTACCGATGAATTTACTCGTCATTTCTATGCCACAGCTAGAACCGAAATGTTCGCCGCTCATAGTGACAACGTTTAGCGGCACAAATTCTCATGGTAAATTATTCAATCCGCTTAATGAATGAGAAACTGCCACCAAACCGACTAAACATCTTAATTAAACCCTAAATATGAAACAAGTCAAACTCAATTATCAATTCTGGAATGGGGTCTTGTACCTTGTCACTGTGTTTTAAGTTTTATAGCACAAAAAGCATTCACTCACGATACGATCAATAATTTAATACAAATCGAATGTAGGTATATACTTAAATATTAACACGGTTTCCTTCTGTGTGGGTTAAATACATACACTAAAATCAATCGGTATGGTATATGTAGGTATAAGCACAGATACTACTAAGTAACATTTAGCACGTCCGTTTCTTGTAATATTATGACTAATCTAAGAATTTTAAGTCAAACTGTGGAGCCAGAAGAGTCCCACAAAATGACCACTCAGGTAGTCAGTATAGAGGAGAAACGAAGGTTTGTAGTAGTTGCCGAATGAGATTAAATCAACCCTTTGCCATTTACGTGTGTGCCAAGTCACAACTAACTTATATGATACAAATTCTACACACGACAAAAACCAACTAAGCAACAAAACAACACAGAAACTCGAAATGTACCTTCCTGTGCTAAACCCCAGTGTGGTACAATACCAGAGTATGATGTGCAACCTACAGAGCTATTTTTTATATATGTTGATCACATTCACGTGTTAAGTCTTTACTTATGAAGTCTGCAAAGGACGTTTCTTGTAGCACTCTTCTTACGGCATTTATTTGCTGGTAGCACTATCAGCTAAACATTTTTGCATTCCTTCGCGGAATGAAGAACGAAGTAGAATGATAGAGTTGTTTTAATGTGCAAGCTCGCAGCTAAATGGTGTCTGTGTAGTTTAAGTTACAACGTTACCATACACAGAAGAACTATAGCAGGCATAAAATATTAAGCTGTGTGTTCTTGTTTTCTTTAGCTCGTCTCCGATAATGAAGTTTTGATGTGAGTAGCAACCAATGTAAAAGAATGGTGTGTATGTGGATGTAGAATGAAGTGTATAAATTGCTTCTGGCGGAAAGGAGTGTGTAGTGTGCATGAAATCATTCAAAGGAAATACATAATAATATTCTTTCGTCATGCATGATGGTCAATGGTCTTTCTTGCTTACCTGGCTGTACATCCTTCCTACTAAAACGTGTGCATGCTATTTTGTCCGACACTATACTTTACATCGAAACATGTAACGACCATTTACCTAGTGTTGCAGAACTTGCTCTGTTGTCATATAGTCATATCCCTTCCATTCCTAAACACATTAAATGAGCTAATAAATTCGTCGTTTGTTTGTTTCTAATTCGTTATGCAACATGAAAGGGCAATAGTAATATGTAATGTTCCATGTAGAAAAACAGCTGCACTGAAACATGGTTTTAATCTGCATAATCTCAATAGACGCTTCATTTAAAATAAAGTCAATCCACATACCTACTGTATAAATAACAATAGAATCTTACACTAATGCAAATGTATACAGTAAAATCTATAAGGTATATATTTTGCATACAGTAACTAAAGGTGTGTTATGTATTTTTGTATGTGTTTTTGTAGTATATACCGTATACACGGTATACACATTGCATTCTTAGAGAATTATTACTTTATACTGACTTAATGCATTGTTGTATTTATTAATGTGGGTATGTAGGTATACGCTACTATTTTATGTGCATCACAATACATAACTTTGCAATAAGGAAAGGGAACCCAAGTGAAAGATAAAACTTGTTTTCCGTGCCGTAGGTGAGAGAGTATATTGTGAACTGAAACAAACACAACAGAAATGAGTAATAAAATATTCATACATACGATCACATGCTTACTTGCCTACTCATCTATTATCCTGCTAATAGTACTTTGTACGAGCAAATGAAAGTTGGATACTTATTACTTGTGCACAAAAATGTCCAAAGAATATTATTGTCATCAGTATCAGATGAATTTATGGCAAATGAAAGTAGTAACAAGTTTAATACATTATGAGCTGCAAATAAAACTGTTAATAGAGCAACGAAATTGGATGGTACAGTGACCGTGTCATAGTCTGATACGATCCATGTGAGATAATGTAAATTAAAAGGTGAATTTCCACAATTAAAGCTTAATCGTCTGATTATGTAGACAATTATGAGACCATAGTAAATGTAGATAGCAAGTAAAATGCATTCTAATTAAGTAGCAAGTACTGTGTGATGTGACTGATATTATGAGACCGGATTAGGATTCACATACTTTTTCATTATTCTTAAATACCGTTTCTATGAGCCATGTACAAAGTATGTCTGTAAATACAACGGTAATGTATTTTGTTTGCTTGTTCTGTTAATAGTTTGCTAAAATAATAGGAATGACACACAAATGAGCACAATAACATGAAATGTAAACCTTGCTTTCAATATAAGGCATAACATATACGATCGCGAAACACGATATAAACAAAAATTATAATGTCTATGCATGTGTATGCAATTTATTTCTTGCCTTTATGTTTCTCTGTTATATTCACACTGGTATTTTATTTCTGGCTATTATGATAAACAATTACTCTGGTAATTATTACCAGAGTAAAACTTTATAAAGACATTTTTAGTCATGTAACACTTACTAGTACGAAACTTTATACAAACAAATGAAAAACTAAAATGAAATAAATTATTCAAATCTGCCCTACTGAAGTAACTGTAATTGACAACACTAACAATAAATGAGAATATCGGGTTGATGCTACTGAAGTTCTTTTCTTTTTAACTGTTTTGCAATACCATTGATATTATACTTTATTTTATTTTAGTATATGCTTTTTAGTTTACTTGAAACTTTGAACGAATTCTGGAAACATGAAATAATGGTGAAAGTTGAAAGTAATACTTTTGTAATTTAACCTAGCATACACTGAAAGGTAGATTGCAAATGTTCACAATAATTTCATTGTGCACATTTCACATTCATGTTGTGTTAGTTGTGTAACTTGAAACCGTGTAGTTTGCCACTTTTGCACATCAGATAATATTGTGTATGTACTCAACTTGGGTGTACATACAGTTACTCCACAATATAAATTCCACGCTCCATTGTCGGATATGTTATGTGAAGTGGAAATGTTGTTCAAGATGTACTATGACATGAGACTACATTAAGTGTTCTCTGATTGAAATGTTGAAAAAATTAAACCCGTAAAAACTACCAGTATTTAATATTGTTAAAGAGTATACTTCAACCCATTTAAATTAATATGGTTTAAAAAGCATTGATTTGTTTACATTTAATTATCAAATTGGTTACATCTACATGCACTATTAAATACTAAAGTAAAATTTACATTTCATGTGTACTTGTAGCGATAAAGAGATAGTTTGATAGACAGATAAGTCATTTCTATTTGTAACTTACTTTATTTAGTAAAATAGACTCGGAAAGGTACATATCAAATGAAAATATCATTTTAGTTTAATTGGCTAAAAGAAAGATTTGTGAAGTGACAAATTACAGTCTTCAATACAGTAATTTACTGTGTCTTCCACTAGTAAAATAACCCTCAAGGTGTTATTTTTTTCCTACTTTATTAAAAAACTCATTAATCATCAATGTATGAAGTATGAACTGTTTATTCATATGAATCATTTCTAAATTGTTAATTCAGCACACTTTATGCAAATGAAAAAGTTCAGAAACTTCATATGCATTTAAATGAGGGAAAATCTATTTGAGAATCATGATGGGATACTTATATAGGCAATTACTTGAAAGTTTTAAGTCATAATGATTGCTACCTTAACTAACAAAATCATGATTGCCAGTGTCATTAAAGAAGTTGCATTCATAGAACTATTGGTTCCATTGCTATCATAACCTACCTTTTCCATATTGAATGATTGTGAATTGTCACTTACACTTGTGAACACATTTGAGTCAGCAACATTATTTGTACATGATTTAGTGAGAAATACATCCATAAATACATTACTACTCAATTGATTGTCACACCCATAAATATTAACACCTTCATTAGCTACATTGCTTGAAATGGTGTATTGGTTTCCTTTTATTTCAACGGGTCCGTTAAAGGTGTTTTTACCAATGTTGCCACAACAAGTCCCCGGATAAATATTCAACGATGGATTTCTTAAGTAGAGTGCACAACTCAGAATTTCATTAAAGTCGCCTTTCTGGATTGTGATTCCCGTTCCCAAATTTTTCATAGCACAAGATTGCACAACGTTGCTAATACCTTTAATTATCACGCCTTTTGTTACCGAATTGATCGCAAGAGATTCTACTATATTATGATTTCCTTCAATATTAACAGCAACATCTCCCTTGTGGATTTCCATAGATTTAAGAATCCAATAATCAGCTTTGATGTCGAAAGCTTTGCCACTTCCGATGATACGGGTATTTTTGTCATGCTTGTTCGTTCCGACGATTCTAATCGGACTTCCTTCCTCTCCACTTTTTGATATAGTGAAATCTCCCTTATAGTCTTGCGGTAACAACGATATTACGTCTCCTGCTGAGGCTCCATCAATAACGGACTGTAGATCAGAAGCAGTTACTGGATAGTAGGTTTTAGGATCTACTCCTTTAAGGAGAATGCACAACATGTGCAAAATTACTGCGAAGATTATCTTCATAATGAATTTTTCCTTTTTAGCTGCAGACCAAAAATAATAAATAATATTTTATATGCACAAACTACTATCGAAATATTTCACACTAGCATTCTACTTAATTAGGGGAATTACTTTAAAAATATTTTACTTACCCTGCTGTGATATGTGTCGGCGGAGTTCAGAAAAGAACGGTAAGTTGATGATGGTAAGTAATATACTAATACTGTGTAATGTTAAAAAAAACTGCTGCGAATGTTTCAGTTAGAAAGAAGGTATCATTGCGGTTAGCTATTGTAAATTTCGTGATGTGCTCACAAAAATGAATTTTCAGTAGCTATTTGTATAACGGCTGACACTTACAAAATATGTTGACAGTTAAAACCACATTAGTTGATTTACTGAACAGATATAATGAGCATATGGATTAGGTGCATTTCCATAAACCATGGAAAATGTTTTGTAGTTGTGGATTTATAAACTATAAACGTTGTAGTGAAAATGATTATCTTAAAGGGAAAATAATAACTAGCCTTAGCATTTGAAAAGCTTTCCATTTATGGTATTTTGTAGATTCTAATTCTAGATAAAGAGACATTTTGTTTTGTACACTAATTGAGTAAAATTGTAATACAAAGACTTATAAGGTGATTCACTAACTGCTGCTGTTGGCTGCTGACACAAAATACTATAAATAGCATCTTCCTAGAAAACAATCGTATGTAGCAGACGAAAGGCGATGAATTATCTTTGAGGCATATGCATAACTAGTACAAGTACAACTTACTGGGAAGGAGAGCTACTGTTGCTACTTTTCAAACGTAAAGGTATTAAGTAACCCAACAATGAGTCACGGTTAATGTAAATGCAATTAGTCGTCATATGAATTCCATACATTACAATTAAAGGTATGATTCACACCTAGGTCGTCAAAAACAAATTACCAAAGCCTATTTTCAGCGTACAAAACAAAGCTGCTATAAGATTATTGATTGCACGTAAAATTTACATGAGCATAGCATAATATTATACTTCCGATATGTACGGATAACATCAATGAGTCAGAATTTTAAGTTTATGCCAGAGAGGCCAATATTGGCTGAAGTAAGTACTGTAAAAGATTTATATTTATGGAAGTTCTTATCTTAAAATGAACAAATACATAAAACATGGAAATGGATTTTATGTTTTATTTCACGAAAGCAATTCCAGCAAGATTGTTTACAGCCTTTCCATTAGACAAAAAGTTATATATTTTATGTCTTCAATTGAGGTATATTATTTATCTTATAGCCACCGTACACATGAATATCCATCTTTAGATTAAGATTATGGAAGATTGACAGTTTATGAATGACTACTTTAATATTGTGGTAAGTTCTGTCACCTACAGAAACTATTATGCACATGAACAGTCCCACATTCCATTGTGTATCATGTTACTGCTACACGAAATACATACACAGAACAAGTCACAACGTTCAGATTCCACTTTTCTCCTCCTAATATTGTCTATATGCTACATTACATTACTTTACTACATTAAATCTTTTGTACATGGAGAAATATTTTTACGTACTTTAAAAATACATAAAACAAATCATGTCTAAAATAAGACGACTACTTCAGGAATGCCTTGATTGAACAAATACTTTTTCAGTTCTTTGCAAAATGCGACTATCGTTTTCCTTTCCACACATAACTTAGGTAGTTATTTGTAAAACACATCTTTGGGATATTATGATAGTTCAATTTCCTACTTCCTTACAAATATTTTTAGCTAGTTACTATTACGGGTAGTAAGATAAGTCTATTCGTTTCAGTAGCTGCGTGTGTACTGTACCGAAGCACTGACTGTGTACCACGTTTTGAATACGGAAACACACAAGTGCTTCACGCACTGGGTATTTACGCAATTATTTAGGAATAATATTACCTGTATGGCAAACATGCAACTCTTCCTCTTACACCGATGCCTAATTAATTAACAGCCTGAATAACCTAAAATAGCTCTATCAAAAGTTAACTACTCTTTAGACTGAACTAGATTACGAATACTTAAAGATAAAAATGATGACAATGCATCTCACTCTTTTTACTGCATATTTACATAAAAGTATAACTACGCATGTTTATGCATAATGCACCGCACCGAAAGAAAGTTATACTAAAATCTTTGTTTCCCAAAAGATCTTCCTAGTAAAGATAAAGCTTACACCAATTTTATCCTATTTATCAGATGTCTAAGATTACAAAGACTGAGGTTACTTAGTTCGCTAAGCTACATAAATGCCATGAAGCTAATTTATGTTTCAATTACGTGACAAAACTATTATTCTCCTTCACAAACTCTATTGGTACATTTAGTCTGTCTATTTCATTTCAGTTTTACCATTTACAGCTTTGCAGTCAATTATTACATGAAACTACATGATAGACCTACAGAATTCTCGATCCTGTTCACTTGTATTTAGAATGGAGCCTTTCATGAGATTTCGCACTTTGTTGCTGAGTAAATTTTTTCCCACACGATTTGCAAGAATATGGCTTCTCACCCGTATGAATTCGTAAATGAATTTGCAAGTTTCCCTTTATACGAAACATCTTGTCGCAGTAGCTGCAGTGCATACTGCTTTTCTCCCGTGTGCAAAGTTTCGTGCCTACTTAAGTGACTTTTCTGGCAAAATCGTTTTTCACAAAAATTACATTTATATGGTCCATCTTGAGTGTGCTGACTATTTCTGTGATACCTCAACCCTGGATACGACCTAAAAACCTTTTTGCAGTTCTGACATTCGTACAATTTTCTTTTTTGAGTATCACTACTAGTACTACTGCTGCTGTTGCTGTCCTCACGGCGACTAATATTGTTCATGTCTTTTGGTTCATCAAAGGTAACTTTAGATGACGATGACGAGGAAGATGAAGATCCCACATTCTGACTTTGGTTGCTTTGCGCTGAAGTAGAATTGCTGTTCCATTGCCTAAGATATTAGATAAAATAGTTAACCACTTAGTTATCCTCATTCCCACTTCTAAGACTCAATGGGATTGTAATTTCATTTCCAAATCCTTTAGAAAGTAGAATGCAAAAGCAATGGCTACAGAATAATAAACACCACACCCCTATACCTAATGAAAACATTGTGGTTAAATGCATTATATTTTTCATTCAACTAGAAATATTGCTACAAAACATTTAAATACTTACGTCTTAGATTTACTAGAAATACCTTGTAATGTATTTGAAAGAATTATGGATTATATTATTAACAGCGATGACTTACCAGTTGTTCTGGGGCCAGCTATAGTCCATAACTTGAGACTGAGATATTCCTGGAGGTGGAAATCCAGGAAACGCATTGCTTCCATTGTGTGTCTCCAATTTTCCCTTGTTGTGGATTCTCATATGAGAAACCAGAGAATAACCACTGAAAAATGATTCCGTACAGTAGGTGCATTGGTGCATATTCATGTGTACAGTTTTCTTGTATGAAATATAAAGCTGCAACAAAACTAGGTTTTAGAAAGTCGTCCGGCACCGGTCTCCAAACTGTGCTAACTGGATTGAAACAAAAATATTATGATTAATTAGTAAAATTAGTAATTACTTTAATAATGAGAAGTTGCATGTAATAGTTAAAACCAATTTTGTGTCTTTTAGTACTGGTAGCAGTTTACAAACAGTTAAGTCCAGTATAGCATGAGCACATCAGACGTGTAAGTACTAAACTACAGACTTGTGCTGAACTTTTATCATAATATTATTATTGCTTTCACCATAAATAAGCAAAACAAACAATGTCTCAATTAGCAATGCCTATCTGTGTGTATTTGTAAAGCTTTGTAAAGCAGAATTTATAACCAGCTATACGATACTTTAATTAATTGAAGAATAAACAAGATGCCTACTTGTATTGAACGTTGAATTCGGAATAATGATTATTGTATTGTATTAAAATCAGATAAAACTTGATGAGAGTGAATATAGTTCTTCAGTACTTTCACCTTCAGTACATTATTAATACTTGTATAAATTAACAGATAAAATGAACTAGGTATCAATTATAACGTATAGGTGCATAAGTTATTACAGCCAAATTTACTACTTAAAAGACAGAATTGATATGTGAAATACAAACTGCAAGTAAAGTAAGTAGTTAATGTAAGTTTCTAAGTTCATTTCAATATTTTAATACCTTCAAAATGTCGAATAACCGGGAAAATAGAGATATCTAAGTTATCTAAGTAAGTTTCGACAAAAATTGAAGACACCGACCGACTGACCGAACCGACGGAAGAATGAGTTTTGTGGTTTTGTTGCTGCAACTACAAAGCTAGATGTGAGATTACCATAATATTCCGGCTGTGTATAACTGCACCATTTATAACTAAAAGACAAGCCTATAGAATACGAACCGGAAAGAAGGATATACGCCGAATACCGAGCTGTAGACGTGACTTGACTTTTCTTGATTCTTATAATAATAGCAGACAACTTCCTTCGGATTTTCTGAAGGGATGTACCGTATAAATGTTAAACCCCATAGACGAAACAGCCGAAGACTGAAAATGTGTAAAAAGAAAAAAAATTGTATACCAACTTAAGGTATGTAAGGTATGTTTTGAGCTTAAAATGCAAATGTATGTAAAATAAATGTCGCCCTGTGATCAAGATCAAATAGAACGTTAAATCATTTAAGATATCTTAATTTGCCTTGATTTTTTTCCGGTTTAAATTCAAGTTTCGGCTACTTCGAGCTTATTCTATTGGCATATTATCATTTTGTTCATATAACCTTAACTCTGTATAGTATACTGTACAACATTGAGATTTGGGCTGAGGTGCATTGGATATGTGAGATCTGGGCTCACCCGAGCAGAGTATGTATATAGTATGCATTATGTATGTATCTAACTCCAAACATTTAAATGGTAGGAGGTAATTCCACTTCCAGCGAATTCTATACTCAATTCTGCACTTTTCTTCAGGCTTTCTCCAGACTGCACTACTGGTTGTTCCTGAATGATGTGCAATAATGTAAGTGTAGCTATGCGGAGAATTATGTCCAGCAAATGACATGAATTTATGTGAAATCTTTAGTTATTTTATTCATTGGGAAGGGAAACCGGAGAAGTACTTTTGTAGTGTGTGTAAACTGTACAATAATTGAGTAGTAAATTTAAAGTACAGCCATAATAATTTAAGCACTAGCTTAAGAACAATTAATACAAGTTACATAAATCATGTATCTCTTTAGCAGACCTTCTAATTACTCACAGTCGAATACAATAATTATCGTAATCGAATGTATCATGCTTAGCACAAATTAATTAAGCAACGCAGTTAAAGTTGTGATCAAAATATCTTAAAATCTTCAAGGGGTTGATCAAAATATTTGGAATTTAATAAAGCTCAAAATTTCACATGAAATAATTATTTAAATAACTTGAGGTAAATGTATCATTATAATACAATGCCATGGGCCATGCCATAAAACGTACAACAATATTTTATATATTTTACATTTGCAATATGCATAGTGCATAGGTATGTTGTGTGCTACTGAAACTGTAACGAGGTTTGAAATACATAAAATTATTTAATTTGCCTTTTATTCGAAAAATGTGAATAGAGAAAGTATGTAATTGCTTTACTGCTTCACAATTGTAATTGGACTTTCACTGTTTCACTTACTTACTTAGTTCATTTGCCAAGTTTATATAAAGCTGTGAAAAAACTACCCACATAACTTTTGAGACATCCTTGAATAATTCCACAATTGGCGCACTTTTTGGGAAAACGTTGGTTTGTTTTGGTATACAAAGTTTTTCAATGCTTTGAAATTTTGTCAATTCCCCAGAGGTCCATTTATTTTTCAGTAATTTCAAGTTTCAGTAAATAATAGGCTACTATTTCCCAACAAATCATTTAATTTCTGCCCGTATCCCACTGAAGTCACCAGTCAAAGTTGAAATTCATAAGTGCTATTAATTTATTTCGATTGTATTTTCCAGAATCAAAATACGAATGGATAACCCACTGATTGATCCATGGACAGTTGATGACAAACAAGAGTAGGATACCTTACGGCCACTACCATTATTACATTTGTCACCCAATATTGAGTATTAACAAGTTAATGAGTAAGTAATTTAATTATAATAATTAAGAGACATAGGTCAACCTACATATATGACATAGTTTTGTTTGTCACTATAGACTATACTATTGTAATTGTAACTCATATCTTTGATTGATCTTACAGTTCACCTTTTGTTTGTAAGTCAAATTGGCTATTTGCAATTATTATTACACGTATTCATTATTTGATGTATAAATATGTGTAAAATCCAGGAATTCAAAAAGTCTGCTGAGTGCTGAATGCTATACATTTGACATTACACATACAATACAAAAAACTCAAACAAGTCACAAAACAACGGATTCTACTGCTGGATTGGTTTCATCATTTGTTATTGGTAAGGAAAAAGTGCACATCATGTTTAGGTTGATTCTGATTCATGTTTGAAAAGATGCAAGTGACAAAATATTTTATTTTCTCTTATCTTTTTGTGAATAATATTATGTATTATCTTTACATGTACTTTACATGTACTATAATTCATTTTTATGATATGAAGATTTATTTTTATTGCAGATAAAGGGTGGGCATAATAGTAGGCAACATCTATTTTAATATATCTCTACATCATGGACGCGGAAGACGAGTTTGATGACACGGAACAATGGACAGCTGTATTACAAAACATAACTTGTGCTGACTCTGCTGACTCACATCATGAAGAAGAATTCATTTTGGGGGCAAATCCCACTATTCGTGTTAAGTTCCCATATAAGGCATACCTAAGTCAAGAGATGCTGATGCAAAACATTATTGAAGGAGTTCAAAAGAGTGAAAATTGTTTGTTAGAAAGCCCAACTGGAACCGGAAAAACTGCTGCAATATTATGTGCTTTACTCGCCTGGCAGCGAAGCTGCAAACAAAAATCTGATTACTGTTTAAATATTGACACACTCACCGTCAACACAGGTTGTACGTGTGGGCTTATGAAAGGCGAGCCCAATGAATATAAAATATTGCAAAAGTCTCTTCAGGATGGTAAAGTAGTACTTCAAAGGTATACTTATGAATACGTTGTAAAGGAAGTTCCAATTGAAGATTCTTCCGTGGATCCAGTTACTTCAACTATTAGCAGCCCCAAGAAGAAAAAAGTTGAAGTGCGTGAATTGAAATCAGATCCAGACGAAGTAAAAACACTGCACACTTTATGTCGATTTTGTATTCGAACAAATTACACATCGAGTCGGGTGCCAACAATATTCTATGCGACGAGAACACTTTCACAAGTAAAGCAAGTAGTTAACCAGTTAAAAGGTACTGTGTATTCAGGTGCCAAAATGACAATTTTGGCGAGCAGAAAGCACACTTGTATTTACACTGAAGTACAAACATCTGAGTCGGTGGATGATGAATGCCAAAAATTGCGACAAAATTATACAAAAAGTCAAAAGATGATTCAGAATGCCGAACAGTCAGGGTCAGACCGAAAACCTCTACCTGTGTGTCCTTACTATTGTGGTGGGCAATTGGGATCACACAACGTGTCAGTTTACAATCACTTCAAAAATACACAAGAACAAGCTTGGGACATAGAAGATTTAAACAAATACAGTAAGAAAAGTCACGGCTGCTCCTTTTATGGAACCAAGATTTTACTTGAGGATGCTGAAATAGTTTTTTGCACATACAATTACCTATTACACCCAGGTATACGCAGTAAGACAAAATTAAATTTGATTAATAGTGTTATTGTGTTCGATGAAGCTCATAATATCGAAGACTTATGCAGAGATCTTGCATCTATCGAGGTGAAAGAATCGTACTTGTCAACTGCTGTAATCCCATCATTCGAAGAGGCTTTTAAGAAACCTGAAGCAATACCTAAGGGTATTTCACCAGTTTTATCGTCATTATTAAACTTTTGTCAAGAATTAGTCACCTGGATGAATCTAAACTGTGGCACAATCACGTTTAATCTAAAATGTCAAACCGAAGGCTACAAAGAGATTTCAAATGAAAAAATTGTGAGCCTGCTAGATGAAGTAGGTATTAATGAGGATACAATTTCAAAGTATGACGTGGAAATAAGACTTTTGGAAGAATCTGTTAGCGGCTCTCGCAAGGAAGAAAGTGAAGAAACTCTATCTAGTGACTCTAGTTTTGAAGAAGCTAAAGGTTCTAATCAAAAGCAAGAACCATTCAAATTTAGTATTTCAGTTATAAGATTTATGAAAAATCTTATGGCAAAATTTAATTTTGTCTTGGGAAATGAAAAAAATCGATTACAATATTATACGGCGGTGTTCGTGAAAAGAGTTAAACAAGGAACAAGAGAAATAAAATTCAACAATGAATTTTTATTTATTTGTTTGAATCCTGCATTAACATTTGAGCCCCTTCAAAAATATGCTCATTCAATAATAGTTGCTTCTGGAACACTGTCTCCACTTACGTCATTCGAATCCGAATTGAATACCCCCTTCAATATCAAATTGTCTGCCCCTCATGTAATTCAACCTAATCAAGTGTGGGCTGGCGTTGCAACAGTAGGTCCAAAGAATATTCACCTTTCGTATAACAAATATGGTCAAAATTTGCCAGAAGGACAAGAAGAGTTGGGAAGATCCATTGTTGAAATTTGCAAGATAGTTCCACACGGGGTTCTTGTATTTCTTCCTTCATATACATGGATGGACAAACTAAAGACTTGCTGGACCCGATTTCCTGAAAATAATACCATAATGCAACAATTGGACATGGTCAAAAACGTTTATTTTGAAGAACGTGTGGATAAAAATAAATTTGAAAAAGATATAGAAAATTTCAGAAAACAGATTGTAGAATCTTCCAAAGGATGTGTGCTGTTTGCCATATTCCGTGGCAAAGTGAGTGAGGGGGTGGATTTTAAAGATAATCAGGCCAGAGCGGTTGTAACAGTTGGCATACCGTTCTCCAGCCCCCAAGATCCGAAAATTAAACACAAAATGAATTACAACAATTCATTGGTTAAAAAAGGCGTCAAAGAAGTATTGAGCGGGGATCAATGGTACACGGCTCAAGCTTTCCGTGCCATGAATCAAGCTTTTGGAAGATGCGTCCGACACGAAAAAGATTGGGGTTCTTTAATTTTTTTGGAGGAAAGAATGACAAACCGTAATAAATTAAGTGATATATCCACCTGGGTCCGAGAAAACATTAAACTTTACCGCAATGATTTTGATGAAGTCTTGAAAGAGCTGCAAAATTTTATCCAAGAAAGGTCAAACTCCAATCAAATCTTATCACCAACGTTAGAAAACAACGAGCTGGCGGACACTATTATTATCAGTCAGTCAGATGTGCCTACACAAATTGTAGAATTAAACGATGCGCAACCGACGGTTCAATTGGGTGCCCAAATGGTGACAAGTAACACAACAACTACACGTACAAATGAATCCGAAATTATGAATGAATCAAGCGAAATGTCTATGTTTTCTAATGAAGACAATGAGGTTTACGGTCCTACCAGCGAAGAAAGTGGTAATGAATCACTTTATAGTCCAATTAGTGTCTCACAGTCAAACCGTTTGACGGATCAACTATGTGGATCAGTTCATATGCTGTCGCCTTAGATTAATGTTACGAGTGAAAGTTAACATTCATTCCTCGATTCGTGATTGTAGTATTGAAATGAAGTTCTGTACTAATCAGTTTTATCTAATGATGAAGTTAGTGCCTAAATGTAAAATAACACTAATGAATTGAATTTTACAATATTATTTAAGTAATTTTAGTTCACTTAGCTTACCAGTTACCAACATACATGAGAATTTTTGGTTCAACTACATTTTAATGTTAAACTTTTTACAAATTAATTAATTTTATTCACTGTGACATTTTATGTTTTACAATATAACTATACAACTATTGTATACCCATTTACGGCCTGCCGTATATTATTACAAATCAACAAATCTAAACCCCAGTTAAGTGTCAACATGGTATCTTATAAATTATAAATTTAATATTATGACTGTGATAATTTGTATTTGTCCCGTCGTTAGCTGAGCTATGGATATTATCCAATTTAATTCAATATGTAATTATGGCCAAATAATTCAACTGCGTTAGTATATCATCTATTTTTTGTATTACTATTAGTATAAGAACGAATTGGAAGTTTCCATTTTATATTTTTACATATTTGTGATTTGTACAAAGTATCTGTATTACTAAATAATAAATAATAATAATGATGTCTTTATATAATAATAAATAATAAAAATAATTCTTGGTTTTTGCAGTCAAATACAAAACTAAAGTCATTAACGCATCCTCTTGCTGATATTATTATCTGCAACTGCATGAAGTGCAACATTGTGAGCCTTTTTCGGAAGCATTTTTTGTAGTAGGAAAGCAACTGTGCGATGTATGCATTGGACATATTACGTAGATTAATCTGTTTAATATTAAATTACTATTAACTCCCTTACTTTATAAATTCATCATAAAATCAATTACCACAAATGAACTTACTTATTTGGACGATTGTTATCTTCACTGAAATCAATTACAGACAGTTTTCTTCGCAAGAAAGAAAGAATGTATGTAGAAAATTTGCATTCCAATTTCTTCCAGAAAAGTATTTCCTCTACAACGGAAATTTCATCTATTTGTCTTGTTATTCTAGTTAGTTGAGCATCTCTTTTTAGTTCCTACTTGTACATAACAAAGGCACATAAGTTATTTATAAGGCTCGACACGTCAGTATTAATATATAGGAAAATAATCATGGATATAAATTAAGCAATCCAAGGTGAGGCATGTAGAAAGTACAGAAAGCTAAACTTTCATTTAATAAGAAACAATGGCGATATTTTACCTTGATTTCTTCTACTGCCAGACCATTCAATAAATTCATAAGTACAATTGTGCAAATGATGACAAAGGCTCCGTATAAAAGGTGGGCAGTGACAGGATGAAATAACTCTTCGGGTTTAATCCCCAATGTTTCGTCTGATTTAGCTTGGTCTTCTTTCCCATAAAACAACTCAACATACTCTATTTCTCCAGTCATCATAGTCAAAACTTGCAGTGGAGCCCGCAAAACAGACTTAAATGGTGGATACTAATAAAAAATTGCATCATAAGTTACACATTACACACATGCAGGTATAAATTCTCTTTAGTGGACATAGAAAGTTGGGTAAAGATCTTACATTAGGAAAAACCACCAGAAACGACACTGCAAAGGCAATCAATAGAAACGAGTACGCCACCATCACGTAGCCGAATTTCAGAAGAACCTGCATGAAATCATTTTGTAGTAGTGTGGAAAAATTATTATGTCATTATCATCCGTAAGCACAAAAATGATAACGTAGAGTGACAGAAATCGCAGTCGCAAGACTGAATAATGGTGTTTACCTTTCCAACCATTTCCACATATACCCCCCACGTAGGAAACCTCCTGATGTACATAAGAGTAGATGCCCATGTGTAGAATAATGCATGCTATATTTAAGAAAATGAATTCTTTATATACTTACAGACAATTCAATAACGAACGATAGGATGAAGTTTAAATGGTTTAATTAACCATTTAGTCTTATAAGTTTTCTTACAGCTGCAATTGCATATTGCCATCCTTTGAGAGAGTGGTGGAAAGAAAAGGCTACTGGCCATACGCTGAAAAATACAGAAAAGTGAAGTCCGAAGGCAGCAAATGAAGTCCAGTTAGACAAAATGTAATGGCATATTGTTTTAGATGTTTTCGGGTAGCCGTATATTTTAGAAAATTGTCTCAAGGTCCGGTAGCATTTATAGCAATGATAAAGACATAGAAAGGCAGCAATACATAGTAAAATAATTGAGTAAGTGAGAGATCCCAGTCCACTATCACATCGTAGAGGTTCATTCTCTTTGCTTGCATTGGAACTTCCTCCTATAGAATAATAAAAATGGTTTAAAAAATTTAATAATGTCCCTAATTTTAAAATAATGTTTTATTATACCTTTCAGTAGTGTCCTGTTTCTCATGTCGTAAGGGCAGTTTTTAAGGTAAACTGTTAAAATGTACGTTGTGAACAAAATATTGGTAAGAACCTGCAAGAATACGTATTTAAAACGAAATGTACAAGATTCGGCAATTAATTACTAGTACTGATTGAAAATAAAAAATCAACTATGGAATTACTGCGAAATTTTCACTAACTGTTAAAATCAATGTTAAGAAGTACAGCGGTCTGACCCGGCGCCATTTCAGCAACAAGAACATTTCTACAAGTGGGTGCATAAATATCTTCTTTTTTATTTCGGGAGAAATTTGGAAATGCAAAAATGCTTCTAAGAAAGCGATTTCTCGGACAGGTTTTTCATCTTTTCTTTCAAAATATGGAAGTATACAACTAAAACATAAGAAGAATAGATACTTTGATTGCAAATTATCCAAATTATTACGATCTGAGTAAGCATGAGATGTTTCATCCATGCTTACGGTCTCATTGAGACCAGCTCACCTACATACTTCTACACATTTTCATACAAATTACTTAATCATGGCATGAACTTGTAATAACAGATTTACCCAAAGTCAAAAAGAATTTTGAAACAACTAGAGGAACATTTGTATTGATCGTAATTGTGGCATGGCTCAACATTAAGAAGTCCTGAAGAAATTGAATCGTCCATGACGGGCAAAAGAAATTCAGGATTTTCACCTGCCTTTACAAAAAGTGAGATGCATTTTGTGCATTTCTTTTTCACGGCAATTTGCAATGGTGTTGTCAATGTTTTCTCATCAGCAATGTTAGGATTCGCATGGGGCGCGTTGGGTTTACTCGTCAACATTTCCGATAGCCATTCTTGACATGCACAATCGCCATTAAAAGGATGGCCTTAAATCATAAAGGTGATAATCCATTTAGTTAAATGATAACCGGTACCATTTTCTTTACAGTCAGAGATGAACTTACTACTTTCCATTCCCACGTATAATGCAGTCTGTCCTTTATAATTCCTCGTGTTTAATATGTCCATATCATCCGTGCTTGACTTTAAACATCTCAGAAGATCTTTCAATATGTCAATATCTTTACGAGACCTGCTCAATGCAAGATGAAGTGCAGTATTTCCATCTTCATCCTTTTAATTGGAAATAAAATTAGTAATTCCACATAAAGGTGGTAAATGTTTCTAATGTAGGTACCTAACCTCGGTGTATAAACAATTCTATTATTCTTACCTTGATAGAATTGAGACTTTTAGGATCTACAGAATATTACAGGAAAAGTGAATGAGTTATACTGCTAGATTTTATAAAGTTGAATTTATTAAATGAAAATGGACTAAAATTCTTTACATACATACCAATATTCCATAAATATTCTTGCACTATTTTTCTTCGACTTTCATCGTTGCCCTCATAAACTGCTTCCATAAATGTTCTTTGATTTTCATCCAAATGAGACAACTTTCTGCGTGGTAAAGAATTTTCTCCCCCTGTAAAATCTTGAGACATTAGTTCCATGTTGATAACTGTAGAAGTTTTCTTTAGCAGTTGTGCCATTTTTTAACTTCCAGATTACTTATTTTCTCTCGGTGGCACAAAAAAAACAATATTAAACAGCTAGATATTACACTATATGACAACTCAGAAAATGATTAACAGTGAGAAAAATCTTATGAATACATATGTATGAGACATAAGCCTGATGATTGATGAATGTATGTGTAGAGTCTCTAAAGGAAGGTTCGTAATAATTCTAATAAAACCTAACCGAATGATATTAAGTAGTAATCTTTGTATAAACTTTACTTAGTACCAACTAACGTCAATATATTTAACCTCACAATAATAATAATTCTCGATTCATTCATATTTCCTCATAAAATTATACGTCATAGTGTATTCGTAAATCTTACGATTATTAGTAGTGCAGTGGTGGACTCATTGGCAAAATATTTACTGTTTACGTCTGTAGAATGCTATTCACGTAATCACACGACCGTATGCATTTTGCAGAAAACAGAAAATCCATATTTACCAATTATTTACCTACTAATACATTGTAAAAGTATAAAGTGTGTGTGTAACCATATACCTATAATACTATACATGCATGTACAATAAAAACTTTATGGTACTAACTTTGTCTCATGATTTCCGTTGAATTTCTGAGCATACAAAAAGGAAGTGACGAATAATATTCAGACCTCAGTTACGTGTAAGCATTATTTTATGACAAATATTGTTATTAGTTTACATTTTTCCAGATGCAACGATACATTAATACTTACATGACTCGTCTGACATATATACACTAATACTCTGTAAGAAACATGTAAGACTTGTGTAAATTCATAACAAACAAGTAAGAAACATTATCAGATGTGTTTTCCATTTAATGATGCAGGTGAATATAAAAATATTGTACCTATTATATATTTTATACTGTACTGGAAGTGGTAGATAGAAGATATGTACTTGCATAGCATGTATTATGTAAGAAACATGTCAGTTTCACCATTTCTCTGAAGCAAATTGGATTTATGCAACTGGATTTACCATATTTATGAGTTTGTGATGGTGCACTCTGTCGGAATGAAATTTGGAAGGCTGAAAATGTTTTAATTCATTATGAGCGTTGGGACTCCTATTTGAATAAGAAACAATAATGTACCCATCTTCCCATTCCATTTACAAAGTGGGTTACGAATTGAAAACTTGATGAGTAAAAAACTAACCTAAAGTATTACTATTTAAGTATTTCTTGCTTGTAACATATTTTTCTTTACCGTTGTTTTCTCACTTTTCTCTCTATTACAATTACAACTCACCAACTTATTCCCACACAAATATAAATATTTAAGCATTTAATCAGAAGCATACGAACATGAATACTGTTCTAGTAGTCCCCAACGTTTAATAAATAATTAATTACTAGTTTGAATCCTTCTATGCCTAAAATTTTGCACATTTTTTAACTGACTATTACACAGATATCTGTATGTGCCATGTACTAATATATTTAAAATGCAATCAGCATGAGTCAGTAAAAGAGTCTATAAACACGAAACTGAGAATTATAATCCATTCATATAGGTATAATCCAGGTACAAATAGGTATATTAAATCTGTAAATAAAATTAACCGTACATTACATAGGCTCATTTCTATACCATAAGTGGCTTAGTTTACTGTTACGTAATTGGCAATGCAGCTTTGCGGTTTGATATTGAAAGTACACAATAAACTGCGGAAGTGAACGAACGAATAATTATCTCTAGTTTCCATTTCATTTCACGCAGACATAGAACAAAATGTGTGTAAAGAACATTGAAAAAGGCGAATAAATATTTGTACGTTCTATTGTTGAATTAAGATTTCTGTTGACAAAGAGTAACTACATACAGGCACATTTTCATTATCCGCTATTTGTCATTGTCTCGATGGAAATTCAGCATGACCTATTTTTATTGTTCCATCAATCACTTCCACAATAATTTGTTTCACCGTTAATGCAATGTTAGGACATACAATCTAAAATTAGTAGGCTCTTCACCGTAAAGCACCCAAATTAATTTCCTTTTCTACCTTCATGTTACATAAGTAAGTTATTTGTATTTACCTAGCCAGCTATAGCATACATGTACTCTGTATATTTAAGTGAAGCAAACGGAGTGTTATTTTTCAATCTATAGCCAAGCTAAATACTTGTAATTAACAATTAACCTTTATCTGTACAACACAAAATTAAGGCAATTCTCGATTGTACAGAACACCGCACCTGTAAAGATTACTTATGTGATCTGTGATTTATTGGTAACTCACAGAAAAATCTGGAGTTCTCATGCAGCGGCTTAATATATGTTTTCAAACTATATTAACATCACCTTGCCTTGCCTCTCCATTATTGCAGCGATTTAAATACAGGCTGCACGCATTACTATGAGTTTATGAGTAATGGCACATGTAGAATGTAGAATAGTTTGTATTCTGATTAAATATGAAATGCAATAATGCATTACAATAAAATGAAATCTGTAGTGCATCAAGTTAATGGCAACGGCAACGGTTAAGGTACTGCGGCTACGGAAGCGGTGAAAAAATTATGGATTCCACTTACGATATAATATGCAAAATATACTGGCTCCCAAGTGTAAAGCATCAATTCATCTCATCGGAAAGGAAATAGCAGTTAAGTAGCATGTAATTAATAAATTAGAGTGACAACCTTGAGTGACTATCATCAACCTCACTAGCATCAAAACATCAAATCAAAAGTCTTTCACACAAATATTGTACTTAATTGTCTTTCCCTATCTGATGAAAGCATTAATAATGTTTGCACGTAGGCTTTCAGTCAGTACCTATATACGTTATACTGTATGCATGTGTGGTTCATGCTTATACTAAAAATGATACATAAATTACATGCTTTATGGTATACGACATGTTATGTTGAATCAAGCACTGGTTTTTATTTTCCTCGTTGAGAGGTACAAAGTAGAAATTAATTAACGGAAATCACAGTGTATTCAAATTACTATTCGGTTACCTGTGTCATGTCAATACTTACCAAGAATTCAGTCATTGTTAGAAACATAATTACGATATTATGAGTGATGGTTCCGGGAAAAACTAGTATGCTTATAAAGCATGTGCTTACTATATCCAGCAGATTTAGACGATTTTGCTGAATGCATTTCCATAATAGAGTGCATACAGTTCTTTATAAAAAAATAATGAAGAGGGAATTATTCTCCTTTATTTGATTGAATAGCCTACATACTATTAACTTAACATGATGACATTATTATGACGAGGAATACATGAATAAAAGTTCCTTTGAAAGACTCTCTACCGATTTGGTATTCTCTTCTGTATTCTCTCTGCATTTTTCTAAGCAAGCAAAGCACTAAAAGAACTATATATCCATTATTTATTCACACGTGCATTTACATAATACAGTACAAAACCCATTACACCAACCTGAAGTAAAGTACAATATCGTACCACTTTCGCACTATAGTCTGCACAATGTCGCTATTGTTCGTGTGTGTAATAGTGTGTACATATTATACATGGTATTGTGGCACAGAGCACAGATATAGATATAATAAAATATTAGTAGGTATAGGTACTTTTAGTAAATGCACGCATTTATTTAGTACCCTGGGAATGTATTATTAGATGTGATTAGCATGCATTGCCTGTAATGGCAAAAAAGTCAAGTCTATATGTTATCGGAAATAAAAAAATTAGTTAAATTCGTTGCAATGTACGTACATTCTACAGAAAACATTATGCATGCACAATTGAGGGCAATTATCCTTTAATCCCCACACTTTCACATGATCATTCACTCTCAATATGAGAACGTCAAGAACATTAGTGTTTCCCATCAATGCAATTTGATGACAAATTTGCTGACTTTGACATTGAAAAGCTTATAAAAAGAATTGATCTTGATACGTAAAATGCAGTTGATCTATTTGTTTAGTCCAAGCTAGTGGTTTGTAACTTTGTCTAACATTAAATCTTGAAAAAATGAAGATCTTACTTTTTTGTTTTGTACTTTCAACTTTGACCATACTGAAATCTCAGGGTGCTGATAACATATACAGGAATAAAACCATAAAACCCAACCGAGCTGGACTGTTGGGAAATTATTTAGGTATGATGTTTGCATACACGCAGATAATTCCTGCTCCAGGTCTGACAGCAGATTAAAATTCTCATTAGGCCCCTGTCGGTGTTAATAATTCTCATTTATATGGATTTTGTAGGAATTCCGCCTGTACCCGAGTATGTGTCAGTTCCTGTGATATCTGAAAATGCAGCAAAGCCACCAAAGCCAGCAGAAGCAGCTATAGTAGTACAAGAACCTGAAGCTGTGCAAATACAACAAGGAAATTGTAAATGTACTCCTTCTAATTTATGTGTCAACCCTCCCACTGATGGTGCTGGAGTTATTGACCCGAGAATAGTCAACAATGTAATTTATAATTTTAACATGTATAAAAGATAAATCATCGAATCAATATAGATCCAAGAACTTTAGAGCGTCACTTTTCTTTTAGCCAACACCGACACCAGCACCAACTTGTGCACCAGGAGAGGTCTATTGTTGCTCACAAGTGCAACCAACTCCCATTTGCGGAGTTTCCTCTACAATTCCTATTAATGGGGTGACTCCCGTTAATGGACAAGTAAGTATTTGTAATACCAGTGTTACTTTTATGGATTGAAGTATGCAAAAATAATAATAAACAACTAAAGACAGACTCCATTCTTCATTCATCTAAACTTTTTTATTATTATTGTCACTTTGAAATGAAATAGTCAAATTTCGGTGACAATCCATGGGTGGCTATTGTTTTTGGGGCAAATAACGCTTACTTGGGAGGAGCAACAGTAATTGATAATTACAATGTCATTACCGCTGCCCATAAAGTCTCGAACAGGTAACAGTTCATTAATTAATGACCAAATATGAAAATCCTTCGCATGTTGAAATTTCATTGGAATTGTCGTATTTCTGGAACATGAGATTATAGATCTAATATATTTTGATGACTTATTTCCACAGAAATCCATCAAAAGTGCGATTCGGTGAGTGGAGCATTAATAATGACTCAGTTGAGCCATACAAGTTCATTGAAATAGCTATACAAGAAGTGATCATCCATTCCGGTTTCAACAGTGGAAATTTGCAAAATGATATCGCTATTATTAGACTCGCCAATCCGATTGACCTAACAACATATCCGCATATAAGATCCGCATGTTTACCAGGGCAAGGAACAACGGCTACTTACAATGGCCAAAGGTATACCTATATAGCTATATTCTTATTTCCGTCCCTGTTCAACCTTTGCGTTTTTAAACACTTAGAAAACACTAGACATAAAAGCTAAATACAAACTGCAAGGTTGGTAAAAATGTAATCTTAACGTTTTATTTGTATTTCATGATTTATAGATGTAGAGTTGCTGGTTTTGGCGTAGATGCCTTTGGAAATAACAATTACCAGGCTATCATGAAGGAGGTGGATGTTCCCATTATAAATACAAATACATGCGAACAAAGATTGAGACAAACACGACTTGGGTCAGGATTTATTCTTAACCAAAGCAGTTTCATGTGTGCTGGGGGAGAATCAGGAAAAGACGCCTGCACGGTTAGAAACATTTTATGAATTGCATTTCTGTTTACAGTAGGTATTGCAATATCCGGAACAAGCCGTCTTTATTTCTCATTTTATTGAATTCTTTACCAGGGTGATGGGGGATCTCCCGTCGTTTGTAAGTCTTCAGGAGGACAATGGACTGTAGTTGGTTTAGTCGCTTGGGGAGTGGGATGTGCAAATGAAAATGTGCCAGGAGTATATGTCAATGTGGCGAACTATCGGGACTGGATAGATGCAAATAAAAAGAAGTAGTTTGTGTGATTTATATCTGTAAATAACTTTAGTTTTCTAGATGCAGTTTCCTGTGTTTAACTTAATATTTATAATTTTATTGTACTATTTATGCCATACATTGTAATATAATGTGCATATACTTCTGTAATCTATGAATGATGATTTGAGACAATTTAACCTTAAATATTTTTCTTTACGTATTATTACTTTATTACATTGAAATGCCGTTGGTTAAACTAAACTTACATATATTTGGAAACAGTTTAAACTTAATAATAACATGTTTAATCACTGATAGAAATATCAATAAAATTTACGAAAGATTAATAAAAGCACTGCAAGAAAATTTCATGTGTTAATAAGCATTAGTAAGATATACCTACTTGTGTGAAGTATAATACTCCTTGTATCTGAATTCGTGCTTATCATATTACTGTTGTATAGCAGAGCTTTATTTTGCAGCACAAACAGAACAGAGATTTTTTATTTCACTTCCTTGACTCACGACAATGTCCGAGTCCTCCAGTAACCTGGACACATTCATATCCCTCACAGCATTGTGGGCCATTGTCATCACTGCATTTGGACCATTTCCTTAGACACTAATATAAATAATAATGATGCTCATTTTACAAAGCATAAGTTACTATACACCAGAAATTGTATGAAAATACAAATAGATTACGTTTTTCCTTGCTAACGTAATTTTGCACCAGGTCATTCTTTGTAGTGATGCAAAATGCAAATGCACAATGAATAGCTTCAATTTATTTCAATTACAAACCTGACGCTTCCTTCTTGACTGATCAGAATTGTCGTTACTTTGTCCACGAGTTGAAGTAAACAGGACGGAAAAAATGAACAACACTGCCACTACTGTCATAAAACTCACTCTCATTTTGAACAACAGGTGCAGGAATTTATTTCCAATAAATTAAACTTGATTTTCTTTGTACGGCACTAATTTTTCAGTAAATACGGCAAATAAGTAGTAGGTAACACTACAAACCACAATTCATTCAAGAAATGTTTTCATGAAGCTTCATCCGACTAATTCACTAACTACTATAGTAAACACATTACAACTATATATACTTCATACCTTATCTATTTAAACCATAAGAAACATGTTGAGGTAAGCCACATACCTATCTATAAATAGTATCTGTAAAGACTGTAGTTGACAATAGGGGAATGTAAATTCTTACAATACAGAGTAACGAATAGATACTGTATCGAAATTCATAGAAAAGCTCTTATTATGCTAGTATGATGAAATGTCTGTGAAATAAGATTGATGAAGATGTACAGTACAGCTTAAAACCATTTTTCTTGTGTGATATGCATTTCATACTGTCTAAAGCTGGCATTTGTTACCATGAATAACTTCCTGCAAGTTTAACCTATATAAATTACAGTCATTTTTCTACCTACATACTAGATAGTGTCATTATGTCATCTTTCATCTAAACTGCACAATGAAAAATAGAACACAGACAGCAAAGTTGGTAGAATTCCTCATAAATGCCAATACAATACCACTACAATAAGTATTGCTAATGCAAGTTCATACGGATAGAAAACCAAACTATCTAATATTATCATCATCAATTATTTATTAAAATAGTTGGTTTGTGACAATGAAACTTGAAACATTTATTTATAAAATTCGAATTTGCATTAATAGATTTCCATTGCCGTATCGAACTATTCATACACAAAAATATTAGATATATTTACATTGACCAAGTACAGTAGTGGAAGATATAAGCAACGATTCAACGAAATTCTGCTTAAATATTTTACCACAATCGATGATACTATAATTTCCCTTGGGGATAACTGCGTATGTACGAAGGAAAACCATGCTAAGGTTTTCTTGAAATCTCAGTCTGTAACTCTGATGCTTATTAGAGACGTCGAAATATCAAAATTTCAATAACCGAACCGAAACCGGAACCTTTAATTCATAACCCGAACCGAAACCGGAACCGACTTTTCTTTCAATTTTAAAAACCGAA
>JABASD010001097.1:0-48009 GCA_019776165.1 Pogonognathellus flavescens | reverse complement strand
CCCAAACACTTACAGTTTATAGTCATGTTTATAGCCATAATTTAATGTTATAAAATATATCAGTCATTCCTAACAAGATGACATAACAGACATGTGGTCTAACATCATGGAATTTATTTTGCTACAGCGCTTAAGAACGATAACTTATTAAGTGCGTTGCAAGATTCTCTACAAGTTGTAAGATTTGTATAGGTATGAGTTTTTTGCCGATATAATGTCGACCAACCGCTGAAAATCTATATAGGATATTAAGCATAAATTGCAGTATGGTATTCGTTTTATGAAGATTGAATCAGAAGTTGATCTAATAGGTAATTCATACGTTTAAGAAATGAATCACTTTATTTCGTGATGGCTGATATTTCTTTCATAAAAATAAATGCAATAATAACATTTAAATTCGGACGAGATGATTATTACATAAGTAATCCTTACGAGAATCCGAATAATAAATAGTGACATCATTTGTAGTCATGCTTGGTTTTGTGAAAACTTATGTTTCCAATTACTATTACTAGTAATTAGCACCGGTGAAACTTACAATGTACCCTTTACTATTAAAATGGTGCAGCTATACATGAGTAGCACAACTTTATGTAGGTAATTTATACCTTTCGCTTGAGCTGTTTTTCATTTTTAACAATAACACCTGATAATTGTGTGGATTTTTTGACATTCCGTTGACAACATGCTAACAGAGCTGGGCTATATGATACGATATAATTATTTGTTAAGGAATATCCTTACACAAGATGAGATTGATGTCTTATGGAATGAATAATGAATAGATCTTTGCATTTTGCAAATGTGTGTGGCTGCATGTTGTCATTCGCTTCCTTACACGCGCTTGTGTACCGTCATATTATTGTGCATCTCTAGACAAACATGATTTTCATGTAGGGAGCTTAATTGTCTTGTAAAAGTAAACAAATCACAGAATCTTACATACACTATATAAGGATACTTATTTGTATTATTGCTGTATATGTAGTATTGTAATTTAAAGCGAAGATGATAATGAGATGGCTAGGCAAGATCATTCATTATCATTGTACGGGAAAAATGGTTGTGACTGATGGGATAACAATTACATGTTGCTTATATAGTATTTTACGTACACTGTACGTATATGCTATTGTACTATTTGACGGTGTTCAGCAATGTTCTCGGCCTATAATGCTTGATAATGCATGTAAAAACTTACACAGAGTGTGTAAAGTAAAATATATCTCTGTATAATATATTTTGTATCTTCAAAAGTCATGCATGTTAGGTAAATGTGATTTGGTACCTACTACTGCATGTTTCTGCTTAAATGTTTGTTTTGTGATTGCATCTGTATACATTGTGCATAAATTTATTTACACGTGGAAATTATACTTAGCTAGTCGTGTTTCGTGTAAACAATTTTACAATTTGCAGAAAGGTAAAATGGGAAAAGAAATTTAAGATTGTGTTGTTTAGCTTACATATTATCATAAAAAGGATCTGTACCCAAAATGCATTAATATTTTAGATAAATTATACGTAGCTCTTCCATTATCCTGACTGAACACCTCACTGACTCAATGTTATAAAATTGAGATGTAACTATTATATTATGTTATTATGGTTTATACGAACACTATATAGGGCTGATATGATAAAATCAGAATATATGAGAAAGTAATACTAGGGTGATGTCAATATTACCAATATAGTGTGTTTTATGCATTACAGAGGAAATGCATAGGTCCTTTTACTATCTAAGGTTGTGTACGCTGCTTTTTATTGCTTTCAGTATAAAAAATTGTTTTCCGACAACTCTTCCGTAAAAAATGATACATGTATTATGTTTGCACACCTACAAGATGCACTTCGTCTCTATGCAATTGAGATTGCATTTGGAAAATGTAAACATTTCACCCAGACATAATGCAACGTGTTCAGAACAAAGTTTGTGAAGTACATTGTAATGTACAAAGCATACCATATAAATGCAGATTACGGGTTAACTCATTCCTGTCTTCTCGTGTTTCTAGGTTTCTGTACTTCTTTTGACATTTTTACAGCTTATGTCATATTATTAGATAGATGCAATCCTGCAATAGGTAGCCAATATGTAAATACAATTGAAAGAAGAAGCCGCAAGCTAATAATTACTTGAAGTGTAGGAAAAGAAAATTGCTTGTTAAAATTTATAACAACTGAGGTAACAGTTCAAGTATAAAAGGGTGAAGAATCTTTGTCCAAATTATCAGTTCGAAGACACAGCTCCACAACAAAACAAAGCAAAGAACTTTTAGTATTTTGGACTTTTTGAGCGTTCACTATTTGAATATCTATTTATTCCCAGTAGAAATGAAGACTTTTTTGGTTAGTAAGCCTAAATTTTCAGTTTAAACAGAAATATTTCAAGACAAGTTTTGAAAATAATTTCATTTTTTGTGCTTAGGTGATTTCGTGTGCCTTCGCTGTTGCATCAGCAGGATTTGCTTCAGGAGGAGGAGGAAATTCTTTTGGAGGTAGTAATGCAAATTTATTCGGAGGAGGAAATTCCTTCGGAGGTGGACAATCTTTTGGAGGAGGTGGTGGTAGCGGTTTCGGAGGAGGTAGCGGAGGTTCCTTCGGAGGTGGCAACTCTTTCGGTGGGGGTAGTGGAAATTCTTTCGGCAGCGGCGGTGGTAATGGAGGAAGCGGTTTCGGCTCGGGAGGAGGTGGCTCTGGAGGAGGACAAGTTAGAAGATTCGTATCTGGTAATTTTAATCTTTCTATACGCATCGAACTGATTTTGAAGTTGCTTTTCCGAACGTGAACATTAATTTCAATTTTTGTTTCAATTTCAGTTCACGTAGGGCCTGAAGACACTAGCGACGCAGCTGCCAAAACCATTCGTGTACCCGGCGGTGGGGAAAAACATTACAATATGTAAGCACACAGTCTGCCATGGACCTTAAATATACAGAACAAAAATATATGTAAAGAGCTTCACTGAATAAGTTTTTATGTTCAATTTTATTCAGAATCTTTGTCAAAGCTCCCAGCAGCTCTTCATCCCAACAAACCGAAGTCATTCTCCCGGAACAACCAGAACAGAAAAATTTGGTTTACGTACTGTTGAAGAAGAGCGAAGCTTCAGGTAAATTGATTTTATTAAGTCGAACAAAAAAATGAAAACATAAGATTCAGTCGGCTTATATTTACTGGCTTTTTTATTTGCTAACACTGTAGACAATGTGAGAATTCGTGCTCCACAGCCAACTCAACCATCAAAACCAGAGGTTTGAATTACGAAATTTCTACACAATTTACATTGTAAAATTTACAGTTTTGTTCTTTTAACATTGCAACGCCAATTTTCATATGAACTTAGGTTTTCTTCATCCGTTACAAAAACCAAAATGGAGGAGCTCTGGGTGGAGCAGGAGGTTCAGGAGGTTCAGGAAGTGCAGGAGGTGCAGGATCAGGCTCTTCAGGAAATTTCGGAGGAAACTCAGGAAATTTCGGAGGAAATTCAGGAAGCTTTGGAGGAAATTCAGGAAGCTTTGGAGGAAACTCTGGAACCTTTGGTGGATCATCATCTGGAAATTCTGGTTCATCTGGTGGTTATAACTAAATTTGTTGTATTTTATAACAAATAACTCTTGAAACACCTAATCGTTTTGCATGATTTATTCGCATGTTTCCCATTTCTTTCTGATGACGAGCTTACGCTGTATGATTTGAATAACTGTTAACTACAACTGTCACTTTAATCCTTCCTAGTCAATATCTTGTATTTTTATATTATGTGCTCAAAATAAAAGAACTACAACTTACTATTATAAAAACTGGAACAGCTAAACTTCAATCATTATCGTATCACTGCCACACAAACTCCTCAGCTCAATAAGCATCAGTAAGCCTTGTACAATGCTATCCATGATATGTCACACAATCCATAGTGTTGTATACTACACTACACCTACCTATATAGGTATACCTGTTATACCTACTCCGGTTTATTGCGCATCAATGATTAATTTCCACATATAGTATTATAAACATCTTATCGCAATAACTTGCACGATTTGATTACTTATATATAAATAGTATACATTAAATATCATATTGCAATTAGTCTACTAATTCTTTTTTAGTCTGCCATATATACAAACCCTCGGATTTACCTTCTGGATGTACAAAATAGGTAAATGTGGTTTGTAGACTATAGGTTTACTAGTTTACAGTTCACACAACACTAACGAAGAACTTAAGTAATAAGAATTGAATTTACATGCTGTAACTGTAATACCTTAAAGTAAAGGTAAACCTTACATTATGAAAAACGCTAATTTAGTTGCAGAAAATAATGAAATATATACAGTGAAAACTTTTCTTTCAAATACAAAGATAAATGACATTTAGTAATTAGTGAGTAATAAACTGTATTAATAAATTAATTTTAATTTGAATGATTTCATTTTGACTATGAGTATGAGGCAATTTTTATGCATGAAATACTCAACATAAGTACTTACTTAAATATTCTGTACATCATAAGCATAACATGTTTAATAAAATTAATTGTGAATCGAAACAATAACCTTGTGTCTATAAATAAGAATGAAATTTCATATATGATATAAACTTACCTAAAATATATTGGTTATTTTAAGCAACAAGCAAGATGATTGGTTAGATATGCATTTTTTATTCGCTTATAATTTTCTCCCAAAAATCAAAATTTCTGCTTTAAATAAAATACATTTTAAAATGCTACAAAACTTATATGCAGTTACCTTTCCTAATAGTTGGAATTTTAGAAGTATAATATATACATTTATATCCTAAATCCTAAGGTCTATGAAAAATGTACCATGAGAATTACTGCCTAATAATTAAGATATTGTTGCGTTATATGCGTAGGTTAATAATTCAGTAATGGTAGCAATTCTGGAATCTGGTATTATAATGTGTTGTTCTGAGTTTGCTGTCAAAAGTACTGTACGCATCACTATCATGTTTCTTATGAATATAATGGCATCAACATCATGTTTAGTGTTACTGCATAGACGTATGCGACAGGTTACTTCATCATAATGTATGGATAAGCATCAAATATTGTTACATTCCCAAATCTTTTGAGCCTTGAGACATCAAACAATGGAACCTTTTGACTTTGATAGTATCACAAATAAGATGACATACTAGAACTTATGGCGGTGCATGGTGATTGCGTCATTTCGGTCTTTAAATGTCTCTTGTGAATTTCGTAGCTATTATTTAGTTGACATATATTATTTACTTTATATATGCAGCCAATATGTTGACAAACATATTTTAGTGTCAGTACGACAATATTAAATGCAAAACATACATGCAACATTTTTAAGTCTATAAGGAAGGCTGTTTTAACAGTTTTAATGGTTTACCAAAGGTTTATAAGCAAAAGCAGTGGTAGCAAACGGAATCATTCAGCAGAACAACTTTGTCAAGTTTCTACCTGAAGATTCCTGTGGTTCTCCAAAAATCAAAAAATTATCAAAATGAAAATTTTAATGGTAATTTCATTCTGTATATCATTGTCTTTTCTACGAGTTTTGTAACTTGTTTTATCATTTGAATTTGCAGGTTCTTTCTGGTGTTCTTGCTTTGACTTCAGCCGGGTTAATTGGAAGGACTAGTGGAAATGGTGGAGGCGGCTATGAAAGTTCTTCAATGCAAACTTCCAGTGGATCAGACTCCGAAGTTCCAGTTGGTGGTCAAATACGAAAATTTATTACAATCTTTCAGGGACCTGAAGATTCTTCTGCTACCGAATCTAAAGTCATCCGTGTTCCTGGCGGCGGGGGTAAAAATATTAATGTCATATTTGTGAAGACTCCGTCATCTAGCAGCCAACAGAAAACCGAAGTCATTCTTCCAGAGCAACCCGAGCAACGCAATCTTGTCTATGTTCTTACAAAGAAAGCTGAGGCTGGTGATAACATCCGTATTCGTCGTCCACCACCAGCTCAACCATCACGTCCAGAAGTTTACTTCATCCGATACGGTAACAAAGATGCCAATGCCAATAACAACCAAATTGGAAACTTAGGGTCCACATCCGGAGCAATTTTGAATAGTATCTCATCTACATCCATCTCCCAGTCTTACGGTTCACCCATATCGTTCTAAATGCCTCGAAACACTTGACAACTTTTGTACAAAATTTAATTTACACCTTTATATTCTAAAAATGCTGAAACTTTAAAACAATTCTTAAATTCGAAAATACCCATTTCTAAATATTCATTTCATTACTCGATATATCATCCACAGATAAGAATGAAAGATATACACAAAAGATAGGTAAACTAATTACGTATGACAAACTTTCTTATTGATGAACCTACATAGTATTCTTCGGCAGATAAATTATAAGCAATAATTTGTAGACGGCAAGCACCAATTTAAAAAGAAAAATGCATTTATACAGGTCCGCATTTTTATTATCGTTGACAGGTCCACAATAAGGAATTCAAATTGATAAAATGACAATTTGCGAGCTGTAGAACATTTTACACCAGTAATGATTTTGTCTTTAACCTAGAAGATTTATGGGTCTGGTGTATATACTTTAGATAAAGTAACTACACATAGGTGCATAAGCTTATAATAATGTATTACTTATTTAAATACCTTTATATGGAGTTACGTAATGAATGGAGACTTGAGACAAACATTTTGTGAAGCAAATGATTATATACCATTGCATCTTTTACTGTATATTATATACATAACACTATAAGCCTTAACATGACTAACACACACATACTTTTTTATCAGATTCTTTGACAACAGCTCATCTCCTATAGATCCTGCTTACATCTTTGTAAGCAAAGCCAAGAAAAGAGAAAGTGGAACATTTTTTATCTTATTATGACTCATACTAAATACGTTGCAGTTGAATGCATTGGATGACTCCTTTGTTGTCAGAACAGTTGCAATGGTCACTGATAATAATAAGACACCACAGACAGACTAATTAAATCAGAGCAAGCAAGTTGTGTCAAATTAATTTGTCACTATTATTCATTCTGTGTACGTGAGCTCAGTTGGGTAATTTATGTCTATAGCACTTATAGGTACTATAAAAACTGCATATGTACCTTGTACTTACACACTATTAAGTTGTAGCACTAATTGATAAAATTCAATTAATATGTAACATTATGCTATATGTTTTGCTACTGCATATCTTTACCTACATACATCCACAGCTTTATAATGCTTAATGTATGTATATCGCATTGAGTCACATAACGGTGGCACACATAAATAGTCATCTGGCATTGTCATATCTCTTCGTCCTGTCTGTACGGGTGTTTCTGCAAGATAAGATATAATTACGCTTCATGTGGCATTCATTGTATGCTGAACGCTGTGTATACTGTGACTGCTTGCTTGTATGCAATGTATTTGTAAGGTTTGTAATCTTAAAAGCTAATTGAACAGTAGTGAGACAAATGTTGACTAGCATCTTATTTTTACTTACCTAATCAAAAATTGCCAACCAACTCTGTTTGAATTGAATATCATTTATATTTCAATGATCAATAAATGGTGAAAGTTTCTGTATAGGTGCAGTAATGGTAGTATCAATATGGCAAGAGTCATCTAAAGTTATTTCATGTAGTATGCACTGCAGTAGTAGATTTGTACAAACTTTGTGTAATAAGTATTTCAGGTTATGTAATGCCTATCAAACAAACATACTTATTTAATATTTAGGTAACAACTTGTAAAAGCAGTAACTATTCTAGCTATCCAAAAAGGGATGGTAGGTATGTATAACAAAGTACAACAAATTAATTTGCAATTCTTTTTTGGAACTTGCAACATTGCATAATCATGCAACAAAAGGTTCCCTAAATGTTACGGTTACGAGTAATTACATAATTAAGTAAATAGCTA
The DNA here is from genome assembly GCA_019776165.1 of Pogonognathellus flavescens. Classification (NCBI taxonomy): domain Eukaryota; kingdom Metazoa; phylum Arthropoda; class Collembola; order Entomobryomorpha; family Tomoceridae; genus Pogonognathellus; species Pogonognathellus flavescens. The sequence continues at coordinate 40,092 of JABASD010001097.1, read as the reverse complement.
ACAATCCCTTCTTTCAAAATATGTCAATTCATGAAATGTCAAATGATTCTGAAAGCCCGAATAAAAGAATTTAGTTTCAATATGTTAACTAAAAACTTAATCAATATATGATGAATATTTACTTTATATATATTGTAAGTAAATGTTGTAGCGAATGTATGTGAACATCAAAGCTATATGTACCTAGCTATCTCTGTAGAAAAGATTTATGTACGTGTTCAGTTAACAAAGTATCAAAAGAATAGGAATGAGTTAACATTATGGGTATACTATATAGCACCTACCGTGTATAACGAAAAGTGCACGCAACATTTTAAGGTATGAATATTTTTAAGATATAAGAAATTTTAAGCAGATCATAGTTACTCCTATACTGTATATACCTTCTTTGTACTACACTAAACTATATTTACATCTTAAAAATAACACCCTTCAATGAGTTAATAAATGTCTTGAGCTTACAGCTAAGTGTATATTGCACAATGCTGTGCTACACCTTAAGAAAAAATTTGAACTAAAAATATCTGTTATTGTAATTCACACATTGAGTACGGTATTATGATGCAGTATTAAAATTACTTAATACACCAAAATATTTTTACGACTGAATACTATGAAAAACTTTCGCATAGTATTTAGTAGTAAGCATGATCAACAACGATTTGAAATTCACTTGAGTTATTTTTAAGTCCAGCTCCAATGAACTCTCTGTTTGTCCTTGATGTTGAGTTGAAGAGTAGACACCAATGTACTTTTAGACACGATAATGAATTATATTGAAAATATGGATTACCTACTACATTAGATTATAATGTGTGCTTATTGATTGCTGCATATGTCCATGCTCAGCAAACAATGATATAAAGGTATAATATTTGTAAGTCTATTACGTCCGAGTCCAAAGGTAGAAATGGTCCAGGCGTTTCAGCAGACCATAATGGGAGAGGATCTTTGTCACTGAAATAAATAAATGAAAAAACCCATTGAACGTGCAGAGATAAAGCAAAATGAAGTGTAATGATTGACATGAAATTATCAATCACGTGAAAGGAAGACATCGTCTCATCTCCAATTTTCGGACAATCATCACGAAGCAAACCCTCATTTTACTTTAACTTGGTAGAATTTTCCCTGTGAATTTGTCGTTCATCGACCGATTTCAATTATTAATTTTTCAAGGATTCTTTCAAACCGTATCCTCCTTATATGACATAATAGGCAAATAAATAATTTTGTTGTAATCCCTATGTTGACAATTCAAGCGACTTGACTAAATCATCAAAGCAATGATTTAATTTATTATTTAATGAACATTCACATCACTACTATAATATATTATTCCCTAAACAAGTCATTTCAATGGAAAAAGATAAAGGAAAGTCCATTATGTCTCGGTAAGTAAATCATATAACAAAACTATATCTATATTAAATACTTTTTTGCAGCTGGGGTAGCTCCCTCGAATATACATACTTAATATTGTGTTTGAAGGAAGAAAATACTTAACAGATAACTTCATTCTCGTGCTTACCCACCGCGTATGTATACTACTAGGGTTAATTGTGCACGAAGGTGATTGATTCCCTTTATAGATGCGTGGAATATACAGATATAGGCACTTGTGACAGTTTACATCAATCTTTGTTTGATTTCGGGGTGTGATATGGATTCGAAGGCTTTGTATATAAGGCGAGCTTAAGTTGCAGATACATTTAGAAGCCTGAAGTATTGCCGAAGTATTGAAGATAATCCTGAGAGAATTTGTATCGCCAAAATGTCTTCCTACAATATTCAAGTTGCAAAGGATTCGCAGAAGTGCTATTTGGGTGAAGGACCCCACTGGATTGCGGAACGAAAAGAAATTCTGTATGTGGACATTTTCGGGAAAGCTGTTCATCGCTATGTTCCTGCAACAGGAGAAAATGCTAAAGTCGTTGTTGGTAAGTTTTGTTAATTTTCATTTGATATAGTGTTAAATCATGATTTTTTATTTCACCACTATTTATCTCATGTTGCCTCACAGAAGCAGGACCTGTGAGTCTGGTGGTTCCGGTTGCAAATGAACCGAACAAATATCTCATTACAATCGAAAGGGATGTTCAGATTATGGAATGGGACGGCAAGTCATCAACTCCTACAAATCTCAAGAAATTGTACACTATTGACGATCATTGCAAAACAAACAGAATCAACGATGGCAAATGCGACACCAAAGGAAGACTCTGGGCAGGTGAGAATTGCTATTAACTTATTTGTATTTAATATCGGCTATGTAAACTATACACAAATGTATGCATTTATACTTGAGTAATTAATTGCAATGGTTAAAGAATTCTCTTTGCTGATTATAAAAATTTGTGTTTGTATTACAGGAACTATGGGATATGAACCTGCTCCAGGAAAATTGGACTCAAAAAAGGGTACATTGTACAGTTTCGACCTGGAGGGCAAAGTCAACAAGCATTTCGACCAAATCGATATTGCAAATGGGTTAGCATGGACTTCAGATAATACAGTTATGTACTACATTGACTCCTTTTCTTATCGTGTCGACGCTTTTGATTTCAATGACGCTAAAGGAACTTTGAGTGAGTGAAAAATTATTATTGCATGGATATAATAAGTATGTGGGTTAGATAGGTGCTTTACTTATACCCTTTTGGTTCATCATTGGTTCAGTTTTCAGCTAGACTTGTAAAATGTGTTTCTCGTCTGTGGGCGATGCCGTACCTATAGACGTACCTATAAAACCCTTTTGATGTCTTCATGTAGTCTATAAAATAATGATTTTTTAACAGGTAACAGGCGCACTGCATTTGATTTCAAAGCAAATGGTGTTGACGGAATTCCTGATGGAATGACTATCGATGCCAATGGCAATTTGTGGGTCGCCGTTTTTGCTGGGAAAAAGGTTCTTTGACTTTGATATTTACTACATTATAGAATCAAAAGAGCATGTAAATGAATACAGTGCTAAAGCAAATTATCCCAACAAGGTTAAAAAAGTTAAGTAATTTATTTTTGATTCCATAGGTTGTCCATATTGACCCCACAGCAGGGAAAAAGATCGGTCAGATTGACTTTCCAACAACAAACATGACTTCAGTTGCTTTTGGAGGGCCCAACTTGGATATATTGTACTCTACTTCTGCAGAACATTTCTTGTCTGAAGCTGATCTTGCATCTCAACCTTCTGCAGGAGCTCTCTTCCAGGTTACGAATGTGGGAGCTAAAGGCCAAGCTGCTGGTACATATTACAGAGGACCAATCTAAATGAACTTTGAGTTCTGTTTATTATAGAAGATACGTTTCTTCATGCAGCAAATACAAGATACAACTTGCAAATCAATTAAAGAAAGATAATATATATCACACCACTGTTTGGGGGTGTAGCTTTGTGAAATGCTTATTAAGTAACGTTATACATCAAAACAAACTACTTGTGTTGCATTATGTGTTTTATATAATATTGCAATGTAACTAAAATGATATAGGTACTAGGTACCTAATTGAATTTATGTTATTTCTTTTTTTAAATATAATTTTGATTACCTCCAATGAGGTTATAAGGGGTTCATATTTTTTAATTAACACCTCGCAATGACAAATAAAATTCATTCGTTTTATTTCATTTTTAATGAATCAGTTAATGAATGATTTTTATGATGTAGGTTAAAGTTATAGTAATACCATATCCATAACGTCTGTTAAACAAAGTCAATGTTACACTAGTAGATTCTTCTTGTGAAGCGAAATAAAGTTAGCAAAAAATATTGATATAGTTAGCACATAAATGGTCATCCGGAAGGTGGGCGCCTTGTCCGCCGAGTTGCTTGTGTAGTTGGGTTTGGGTATAAAATTGGGTAAAGAGTTATTTGGCCGGTTGCTGCAGTTGGTCGCATAGCTAAAAATGAATAAATTGTAATTAGATTTATAGTAAAATCAACAAAATTAGAGAAAAATTACATGTAAGACAGAAACCGTACTAGCAATCAATATATATACTGGCAGTCTATATTTATCAATATAAATTTTTGTGCGCTCATTGAAATTAAACCCAAACCTTTGTACAGATATATGTAAAGATAGCCAAGAGCCAAGAACCTCATAATACTTATAAATAAATATTAAATTCACCTACATCCACTTGGCGTTCTTCGTGTCGTAGTGGTAAGACACGCTCTAGAGCAAAACTGTATACCCATAAACACACAAATGCAGGTGTTACAAGAACTTGGTTGAGACAGAGTTCCAGGAGTACAAGGGGACCCTGTAATAACTGCAAAAACAATTTTTAGAATGGTACAAATGCAATCGTATTCAGAGAGAACTTTAGTTAAGAAACTTAATTTTATGACTTCTTGATGATACATATTCTGAAACAGCTTTTCAAGCTTTCCGGAGAGTATAGGTAATGATTGAGAAAAATACTACGATGATTTTCGTATGACTAATTTTTCATAACTTTCACTTTTCGAAGGGTGGCTATGACTCAAGTTAGCATAAATCTTGCCTGTAATATGCAGTCAAACTGAAACTAACAAGAAGTTCAGACTAAAAAAAAGATGTTTGTAGGCCTTACGTAATCATCGGATATTTTTCTCAATTCTCATTTGTATGTGACAAGTCTTATACTCACTCGTAAAGAATGAGACGCTCATGCAGAATAAGTAGTACACTTTATATGAACATTGAATACAACTACCATAAAGTATATTTGACAGTCTAAGGACTTATAATTTGTATGCCAGGATAAGCTCACCCTGAATTCCCACATCAACGGTGCCTTGTATAGCAGTAAAATGTACAGATATGAACACTATTAAAATCAAGTAATGAACTTTAGATGTCATTGTATTGAGAAACAATAAAACTATAACTAATTGTGGGATTAGTTTCTAACCTAGGAACGGTCTTAGTCCTAACCTAATAAACCAATGAAGATTATACATATATACTAATACACGTGTTGTGTAAACTGTGGGATCTTAGGTCTCGTACTAAACAGCAAGTTGGTAAAATTCTTCTATTTATAACCTATGAAACTTTTGAGTTTCAGAATTGTCACAAACAAAAATTTCCATTTCTGTACATCGACCTATATGTATTATCCATTACTTAACGTTATTGTAGAAGAACATCAAAATGAATGATTCATACCCTTACGACTACATTTTAAATTAATCACACCCGACCCGATTCTATACAACAAGCACCTTATATTCAAGCACAAATTTAATTCACCCCAGTATAATTATAATACTTCGACACACCTTTTATGGAAACATGCGGATGTGCACATAAAGAGATTAAAATCTGGAGAAAATTCATTGAAAGGTATGAGTGCATTGTGGCAATAAATAAAGTGAATGTATAAGTTATTAATCACATAAATGTATAGGTATGAATTTTATATTCCACATTCACAACTATACTAGAATTAAGTTCCATTATATGTTTATAAAGGTTTGCTTACATTGTATTACAATGCAAATATAATGGAAACTTAAACCAAAGGTTCTATCTGCTTTGCTTAAACCTTCCGATTGACAATTTGCAAACCCAAGAAGAAAATCTATTTTATGTATGTTAACACATGAGTTTCCTGCATTTTGTTTGCGATTTCCTTACTAACACTAATTGTAAGATTACTCATTTTAACCCGACAAGGCAACAACGGAAGCTATACACTACAACTTTCTTATCCATTCTTCTTGCTACGCACATAACATACCTAAATATTTAGTTAAACTCAATTGCAAATTAATCAGGTCATTAAACTCAATTATATGCAGACGACATTTGCAGTATAATAATGATTTAACAAATCGATTCATGAAAATGAAAGTTAGTGAATTAATACTGGTAGCATTAGCATTCGTTACGTTTGAAATAGACTGAAAGAGCTAGCTGCATTCACGTCTATGGAGATTAATAGTGAATGTGGAATGTGGAGCAAATTCTATTAGTTTAATGTTCATGTTTCGTATTTTAATATGAATGAATATTATCAGATATCTGGATTAGAATTTCCATTTCCATTACGTGTAATAAAGAATGTACTGTAGACATGACTATGTCTGAACTCTGAACACGATTCTACTGTTTAGTACATATTAAAATATAATTTTTACGCAAAACTTTTATAGTTTCAGTGAAGGGCGTATCTAGGATCTTGTAATGGGGGAGGGTACCACGGCTCCTCTGTTGCGTTGAGACTTCAGTTAAATAAAAAAAATTATAGGCAACAATAATTAATAATGTTATATCTTGTGTCATTCCACCATTTCTTTCTTTCACACAATCATTTTCATAATTGCCATCCAAAGCTAAAATATTTATTTTAATTATGTATTATTATTATTTATTCAAGAATTTATTCTCGCCTTATGACAAGAAGTATGACAAGACCCATAATTATTTTAACCTAAAATTAAGGACTTATTTATAACTATAATGTGTTTACAATTTCATCTTTTTAAAATTATAGAGATTCATTTCTATATACAAACTGAATAAAATATAATTACAATTACAACTACCACATCTTGAAAAAATCACGGTAGAGTACACAAGTTAAATGCATGCTTCAACTTTTAATGAATTCTACATAATCAATAATCATAATTAAGTAACTCCAGATGGGGAGAGGGTAGTGAAACCGACAATTATTAACCGGGCATCTCCCGGGACGGACATTCATTAAAATGTCTAATATGTGCGACACAACGCATACACTTTAATTTACCTATGCCTCTAATAAGAATGACTAGCAAGGTGTAACAAAACAAACTACAGTCAATTAAATTTTGTAAAATTATAAATCAATTAAAGTTAAGTAAAGTTAATTTAATTTTCAAATACGAAAATCATTAAAGGAAATTATAACATGATCAGGGCATCATAATCAGGGAGAGATACATTTTTTGTATAATATTTCATATGAGAGCCCGGCGACTAGTGAGGGTCTATTATCTGGCTTCGTTATTCGTTCACAGGAAGTGGGTTTATTTGAAATTAAGATTTTTATGGTTCGGCTGGTCGATGGGCAAGAATTGTAAAATCCGAATTTTGAGTGTTTAGTTTTTGGAATTGTGAATTATGGCTTCAGTTTTAGGGTTAAATTTGTGCAGAAAAGCCACGGGGCTTAGCTCTACACTGTCAAAAAATGTGGGAATCCTTAGTAGTGCTAACCCCAGTCATGTTAGTAGGTAAGACAAAACATTTATTAACATATTTACTATTTTTAACTGTTTGTTTTGTTTGTTTCACACTAATTTGTTTTTTAACCAGCAAACAGCAAAGCGTAATGTGTTTGAAATTGCATTGATGTGCTGTGTGGGTTTTTCATTGTCATTTACTGGTGCCCTTTATGGCCAAATTATTGCATTGATTTTTGTTGTTTGTTTTGTTATTTTGTTAATGATGATATCAACTAATATTTCCATGTTCAATGGTTCTTGGCTCTTGGTCAAAACTATTTCAGTCAATGAAGTTAGACTATTGTTTGTTAGTTACATTTAATCATTTATTCATTCATACCAAATACGATTTGATTTTGTCATAAAATATGTTGTGGATACTCTACCAAGCGGGTTGGCCAACATTTTACGGATTAATAGATTATTTATTTAGTTTGGAATTTAATAATTATTGTTTGAATATTTCAGTAAACAACATGACCGAAAAGCTTCTAAATGGTATCCGGATGCTGAATGGATAAAGCAGTTTGACGGGCCTGTTATGGTTAACTCCGTTACTGAGAAATGGATCCCAACACTTATAGCAATGGAACAGAGACCAATTATAGAAAAGAAAGTAAAAAATCTGGTACTGAATTTCGGACCTCAGCATCCAGCAGGTTATTATTATTATTATGCATTATGTCCAAGTAAACCAAACACACTAAAAAGAATCGCCGTGTTTTTTTGACTGTGCATTAAGTTTATTTTTATATTTACTTCCAAAGGAAGGATCTTGCTTTATTATAATATTTTTCAGAAGTCTATATTCAATTTCAAAACTAATATTTCATTACATTTATGTGTGACTACAGCTCACGGTGTACTTCGGCTGGTCTTGGAGCTAGAAGGAGAAACTGTAGTGCGGGCTGATCCTCATATTGGGCTTCTTCATCGTGGAACTGAAAAATTAATTGAATATAAAACTTACACACAAGCTTTGCCATATTTTGACCGTCTCGATTACGTTTCCATGATGTGTAACGAGCAATGTTATTCTCTCGCTGTAGAGAAGCTACTAAATATTGACATACCTCCGAGAGCCAAATATATCAGAAGTAAATTTTTATTTTTTTAAATTCTAATAATGCTCATGATTTCTGTATTTTTTTGAACTTTCTTTACATTCTAGCTTTATTCGCCGAAATTACAAGAATTTTGAACCACATCATGGCCGTTGGTACTCACGCACTCGATATTGGTGCCCTGACCCCATTCTTTTGGCTTTTCGAAGAGCGAGAAAAAATGATGGAGTTCTATGAACGAGTATCAGGCGCTAGAATGCATGCTGCCTATATTCGCCCTGGAGGAGTAAATCAAGTAATAAAGCAGTAATTAATACAATTAATTAATCGAATAAAGTTTCTCACTATGGGTAGTATAAAAATGTTATTAACCATATTTTTTGTTTCGCCTATAGGATATACCTTTAGGGCTTATGGATGATATATATCAGTTCGCAGCAAATTTCGCTGAAAGATTGGACGAAACTGAAGATGTTTTGACCATGAATCGTATCTGGAGACAACGAACAATAGATATTGGTATTGTTACAGCCGAAGAAGCATTAAACTATGGTTTTAGGTATATATTGTTTTTCTTTTACATATATTCTATACATGTAATATAAATAATTGTTACCTAAGTCATTATAACAATAGTGTAACTATCATTTAAATGTGTGATCGAAAAAAATGAAAATGTATTTAGCGGTGTAATGTTGCGGGGTTCGGGAATTAAGTGGGATTTGCGAAAGTCTCAGCCATATGATGCTTATGCTGATATGGAGTTCGAAGTACCGATTGGAACGAATGGAGACTGTTACGATAGGTGAGTAACGTAAATATTCATTGTTGAAACACACCTTGTTTAATATTTGTTACTTTAATAATGACATTAAAATAATTTTAGGTATTTGTGTCGGGTTGAAGAAATGCGTCAGTCGTTGCGTATTATTGAACAATGCTTAAATAAGATGCCCAAAGGAGCCATAAAAACAGACGATGCTAAATTATGTCCACCTTCAAGAGCAGAAATGAAGGTAAATATTCATTTAGCTGAAAACTGCATTTGTTCTAAAAATAAAACGTGTACTTTATACTTATTGCTAGTTACAAGATTAGATTACTTGCCAGTTTTTCAATTAAAACTTCATGTTTTGCAGACATCTATGGAAGCTATAATTCATCATTTCAAGCTGTTCTCCCAAGGCTACACGGTTCCACCTGGTGCAACCTACACAGCTATCGAAGCTCCAAAAGGTAAATTCTACACAGTACTTTGCCTAACTTTCATTTATTTTTTGTCCGAATAACTAATTTGCATAGATTTTGACCTGCATGCAATAAATCTCAACTGTTGAAGTTTGTAATAATTAAGTTTCGAATTGATTTATTAGGTGAATTTGGAGTTTATCTAGTCTCGGACGGCTCCTCGAAACCGTATAGGTGTAAAATCAAAGCTCCAGGCTTTGCTCACTTGGCTTCACTTGAAAAACTCGGAAAGAAACATTTGTTAGCCGATATAGTTGCGATTATTGGAACTTTGGATGTTGTGTTCGGTGAGATCGATCGTTAGCGTCACCTAAGTGTAATTATTCTACTCAGTGTAATTTATATGTGAAAACCGACTTCAAGTTCGTAGTGTTGTCCTCGTCGACGAAAATAAATCAAAATTGGCATCTGTTTATCCAGTTCTATTTTGTGTTCTTCAACTCTACCCAAATCTGAAACAGCAGGATACAATATTCGCATTGCCCGTTATGAATTTTGTTATTGTTACATTGTTGAACCAAACCACATGTAGTCGCGACACTAACGTTGATTATGTATAAAGCAAATAATTAGGTTTTAGAGTTTTTGTAGTGCGAGTAGTGCCTCGTATAAGTTTGTCGATATTGGTGTGGCTATTTCTAGAAATGGTACCTAAATAAGTTGCGAGAGATTTACAAAAGAGAATATTACATATTTATAAAAAGAACACTTAATATTTCGACTTTCATGATTTCAAAATTGTATCTCTTCCTAATTAATTGTCTAATTAAAGATCAATAATAATTATTATCATTATAGTTACAGTCATTCTGTATTACTGTATTCTTAATTAGTAGTAAATGTGCGTTTTAGTATCAAAATTCTGTGATTACTTAATCTTTATTATTTCAAAGAAGACTAATATTCATTTAGTTCAAACGAAAATTATAAACACAATTCACGGGCACACGACATTACATTATGCAAATATTAGTAATCTTGTTAACTTTTAGCAGTAGCCAAACCAATACTGACATACATTCTAGTTGCAAACGCGGTATTGTTATTACATGATTTCAAGGAATGGAGTAAAAATTCCTGTCATGTCATGGAATATGCATAACTCTGTAACTTAAGTACACATGAAGAGTAAAGAGTAATAATAAATGGCCTTGTTAACATGGCTATCATACATTTTACTTAATGATCTCTATTTTTATTTTTAGCATATTTGCTCGTCATGAATTTAATCTCTCTTTTGCATGTTCTTCTACGAAACTAGCTTTGAGAATAATATTTTTAATCTATATGATTTAAGCAGAGCACTACGAAGACTACGAACGAACGACTAAGCAAACTGTTGAAGAAAAATATTAGCAAAACTTGTGCATAACATTTCTCTCCCTCGTTCATTTTAATATCTAGTAGAAAGTGGAAACTTTACGTTAACATAGTGTTCTAATAATACGTGTGTTTGACGGAGTGTAAACTTGAACCGGGTGAGCCGTGAGTACAGAGTACTCATGTTCGGTTCACGGATTACGAAATGGCGAAAGTAGCATGTCATGTCATGGTATAAGAAGAAACATAATATTACTCACACTGAATATAATATAACGACACTTTTCAAGTATTGCTTCATTTAACACTGCGAGCTTGCAGTTTGGAATAGCAAACTGTAGGAAAAGGGAAATATTAAATTGGAAAAAGTTTCGCTATGAATTTAATAATTCATGAAATGTTGTACTTCATTCTACAACATTATGTAGAACTGTTGAAGAATAATAGCCACTAGAACTACTTGTAGGTGGATGGACTAGAATGCAAAATGTGTAAAAGTAATGAATTACAAAGAGAGCACAAACACAGCAAGCCGGCAACGGTTACCTACTTACTTCCAGAAGAACCGACATGACATGAGAGTTACCTACCACCTACAACGTAAGTATAATATTATAGTAAAATATTATATTTTACACCAATTTTACCTTTCTCTCGTACCAGCTAGTGTTTACCACAAGTTCCTGTGGTGCATCGCATGAAATGAACTTGTATATTTCGCTCCTATGTATTTTACCATGAAAAATGAATTTCCTGTTGAGCAACGATTTATCTCATGCCAACACCAAACCAAATCAACAACAGCATAATGTGTAATATAAGATGAAACAGGGTTTATAACCATAAAACCTCTTGTTTAGTGTAGATAGATGGACAGTTTGCTCAATTTGTGTCTGTTTTGCTTGACAATTTACTAGGTACTTACTACACTGTGGGAGACTATCCTATTCCCGGTGCTAATGCTAACCTGGAATTTGGAAACACGATTTGCCGGATCTAATACTGTTACTTTACTATCATATGTATGTATTCACATGGAGTAGTACAGGATTAAATTGCTGATTCCTCAGAGACTTAACCCCAAGCGGACTGTTTTGGTTTCGTTTATTTTGGACTTTTGTATGCAATCTGTTTGCTTTGCTTCGCCTACACTTTCTGTCTTTGTAGATCTTCCTCAGCCGTCTGCAACCACACAGATGCACACTCCACTACTTAACAATGAGTACAGCCCAAGTAATCAATTTGCCATTGTTTATTATTCGCTTGCAGTTCATTTACATTAGATTACTCATCTCATTAATTCCATGTAATAGTAAGTAAGTGAATTAAACCCCATACAGGGCGATAATACCAGAGAGCCACAAAACACTAAGCCTCTGTCTGTTTTCTTGTTTAGAAACAGGCAGAAGCTTCGTACATGTACGTACCACGAAGTACTTGTTGAAACAACAATGCAAAATCAAGCAACATGAAGTCTTAATCAGAATCTGTCTGATATTGTTTGTGGTTTGTGTGTAGGACTATCGACCAGGACTAGTAGAACCGAAGTAAAATTGCAGTCCTACTTACAAAATGAAAGACAAGATACAAGACAATCGAGTTTGCTCGTCTGCAGGGAACAGCAGTGCAATATCTCAAGTAATAATTCGATGTAGGTAGTCAAGTAAGTCATTTAAATGCTGAAGACCAACAAGCAATGCTATGCGATTGCAATGTAGTTCATGTAATACATTTAATTAGCAATTATCTACGCTCTACACCAATACACAAGGACAAGTTCCTTGCAGTTATTATTTATGGGGGAAGATATATATTTATATACCTAGAAACTTGTATTGTAACCCGCATTATTATTACAAGGTACTCCTCTCTGTATCTGTACTACCACAGTATAATAATTTTAGTTGTTGTGCCTTGGGTATTTAATTTACTTACTATTATTAGACTAATAATAGTAATCATATCAATGATAGGCACATATATAAGTATGTAAGATCTAATATATCTCTTGTATTCTTCATCATGATCATGTTACTTACTATTACATTTAGAACAAAATCTAAACAATATTTTCCCAAGAGTATTTTAGCCAATTATTGTTCTCTCTCATTGATGGTACCTTGAATGTTTAATCCGGTATAGTATTGCTTATTAATTAGCGTATTATTAAGTTCCTTTATTTTAGTGTTCTCAGTACGTGATCTCTCATTCATTAATCGCTACTAATCCGTGCGGACTTGGATGGCATACTTATAAAAATTCAAATCCATATTCCTTAATGTGTACTCTGATCCTACTGTCCTTTCCTTAATGCGATCCTAGTAATGTCAATGTTGAACAGGAGGTGCCTATTTCATTTATTTAATTAAACTTGCTTTATTGAAACTAGGGAGAACGACCCATCTATATTTTTATTTTCTTGTTTAATGTATATATTTATCTGCATAACGATAACAAGGATTTAATCCAAGCTTTTCTTATTGAAAGTAATAAGAACAGCCATGGTATTTTCTGGACAAGTACTGTATGCTTTTATACTGTTGAAGTGAAATTTTGTAATTTATGTGGGTAAGTGTTTAATTTGTAGGATGATTGCACACTTACTACTGGCATACTGTTGCATGTGCATCATCTGAAACAGTTTGCAATTTGCAATTCTGTGTAAGTTGCAATAAAGTGTACATTTTTGCCATTTAAAATGAATTTAATGAAGGGATTCACATAAGATGGTGCTGCTACTTTGAGAAAATAACCAATTGTAATGTATAACTGTCTAAAGTAGTAGTAGGTGGATGTGCTCTTGCTTTCTCGTGCTTTGAATACACAACTGATAAATACTTTGAGAGTCTCACAGTCCCACATATACCCAACCTATATAGAGAACGAAACTGTCCTTGCCTACAGAGTGAGACGGAAACCTGCTCAATTCGCTAAATTGAGAACAGCTATTATGCAATTCAGTATTCAGTGCAGAGTGTACATGGCATTACTACTGGTCCATCCATACTTATTGTTAGTTGCACTTATTCTTATATACTACTTGATGCAAACTAAACCTCTTTGTACACCACGCTTCATAAAACCATTAGATATTAAACTACGTACTACTCTTAGTAACCAAGTACCTAACATTATACTTACAGTATTATTATTATGACTCTCACTCTCTCCGTCCTTGTACTACTACTACTAGAACTCATAGTTTAAACATTAGCAATGTATTTCGAATTTCCAGAGATCCTTCTGTTGTACTTTTACTATTTACTATAAAGTATATAGACACGTAAATACAAACGGGAATACTACGCAGTCTTACATCGGCACTTACAAAATATTTATTAGTACCCAGATGCCTACTACCCGTACCGTACCGGGAGATAATACTTAAACGTGTACCTACACCAAGTAGATAATAATAATCGTCTCCTTAGCTCTTTTTGCTTGTGTTTTATGCATTTACTCTACACTACTAGTAGTAGACTAGGGCAACTTTATACGTAAATACGGGTAGACATAAATTGCACCTGCTTTACAACTACTACTACTACTACAACCGCCGTTCCTAGTAAGTACTATCCTTTAAAACGTTTCTCATTCTTGTTCCTTCCGTTTATATTTCAGCTGCCTACACACAACGATTGTTTGAGAATGACTGTTGTGTAGTTTTGTACAAAGCTATGTAATCCAAACGGCTGCTACTTAACTTATACATTCTCCTTCTACTGCAGCATTTGGTTTTATGCTGCCATTACATTACATTCGTTGGTTTGATGCTTGGTTTACTTTGGCTCAGACCAGCAGCTGTGTAATTCCTCCATTTTTAGCAATATTTATATTTACGTAGTACTTTCCTTTCGTCTGTCTATTTCTATTGTTTTCTTCGCGGTATCGGTGTTTGCATTCTCTCACACAAACACACACAGGTTTGTGTTTGTTGCCGGTGCGGTGGCAGATTTTGGGTTACGGTTATACGTTATACCCTGTGTGTTTATGATTATTGTTGTTTGGGATGCATTGTTAAGGTGTTATGGATTACTATATATGTGGCAATCCTACATGAGTATGGTTATGGCTTACTTCTTTCAGCAAAAATCTCGTTTACACTCAAATACTGCTGCAAATATCTGTAGTTATATAATAGTGCATGTATATATAAGTAAACGAACAGTCAATTTTTGTTGTTGTGGTAAGTAATGTTGTATATGTACACACA
Source organism: Pogonognathellus flavescens (assembly GCA_019776165.1). Lineage (NCBI taxonomy): Eukaryota > Metazoa > Arthropoda > Collembola > Entomobryomorpha > Tomoceridae > Pogonognathellus > Pogonognathellus flavescens. The sequence continues at coordinate 25,045 of JABASD010001097.1, read as the reverse complement.
CTAAAGTAACCAAGTAATAGAACTAGAACTGAAGTAGGAGTATCAAGTAGTTTTCAGATCCTGAGGACTTTTTACCTGGCAGACTAAACTCATACACATGGTAGTGGTATAAATATAAATATTAGTAGCAATCTGCTACACATTTTAATTACAGGTTTAATAATACGTAAGAGTTGACGAGGATTTCATGCTAGAATTAGAACTAGGTAAGGCTAAAGGTATACGAACCTTTAAGAAGCAATGCATGCAATGTGCAATAACAAAATACTCTACTACTACTTCCACTTACGCTTTGGTATTTACAATTTTGTGTTCCGTCTCTTAGTCTTATACTTCCTAATGCATTTTCAGATGAAATATTATTATAGTTTTACTATTACTACTACCTACTATATCGGTGCGATTATTCTCATTTCCTTTCTTTCCACTATTTCATATTCCATAGCCGGATTGTGCAGGAGTTGAACTGGCTTTATTCATCATAACTGTATATCATTAGTTTATTTTGTATTATAATCGCTTTACAAGGATTATACCATTTACCATGATATAGTAAATTGCAATCTAATGTCCAAGTGTTGAAATTGCTTTAGTGTTTAGTATACAGATGCCAAAAACTACTCAACGATATATTTTATTATTACATGTAGACAATATACAGCTACATTATAATGTATTATTGCAAAGAACAATTACATCACGCCTTCCGATTTCAACTTCTAGTCCTTACGAGCACGAATTTTCTATATCGTTGCATCTCCTTACTATAATAGTATTATAATATGTAAACCATAAGGCACACAGTAGTACAGTGTTGGCACAAACATTCTGTGTTATATATTATTCAAACGTTCCATTAAAATATTACAGATATATACGGTAGGATATACCCACTACTACGAAAAATTTAGTGGTACAGACTGAAGCTGTTCTTGTTGTTGTAATGGTAAATACAGTAAAAGACCAAAATGCAGAAGCTTGTATTCAGGACAAGTATTCTCTTATGGATTTGCTTTATGTGTACCGTCGTATGTTGTATAAGACATATACCTGTCCCGAAATGGTGTTGGTACTGATTCTAAGTAAGTGAAGCTTGGAAAAGAAAAATGTATGGATTTCGGAGAGAGAGAGAGAGAGCCGGTTCGGTTGGATTGTCATTGGAGTGCAGAGGTATATATATTTATATAAAGAGAATACGTATCTAATCTAATGGCTTAGCTAGGTGTCTCCTGTCAAGTACTCGGAGTAGTAAGACGTTTCTTGTTAAAGTTATTGTTTGTTCTATTATGCTGCTTGCGGATAGAGTTGGTGAACTGAATACAATAGAACACATTCAGTTGACATTGCATGTCTGAAGTTCTTTACCTGACGACTCTCGTTTATTCACATTCCCATCGCATCTCACAAACAAACACACAACGTGGTGTACTACTATGGATTGTATACTTTATGTGTACGATCTGCTGTAGTCAGCTACACAAAGCGCATAAAATGACAATTCTTCTTCGCAAACAAAATCATAATACATACACACACAGCACTGCAATTGCAACTGCTGTGGGATGTGCTACAAAAAGAGGAAGATGGAAATGTAAGCCATGGCTTGAAAGAAAGTCTCTCTGTGCTCTTATTTCTTTACACTACTGCTGCACTTTACTTGGCTAAATCTATTTCCCTGCCTGGGTTGAATTAATTCGAACTTTCAAATAATATTTCTAGTTTTTCTTTACATTGTACCACTAGTGTACATAGAAACTCTGTGCTTGTATGAGTAGGCATAATACTATTCGTTTCAAACTGTTCCCCACAGAGTCTACGAAGTATAATAATGCAATTTCGTTGTATAAAGAATTAAGCTAACAAATTTATGTCGTCTAGTGTATTTTATTGTATGAAAAAGTAACTTCGATATTGTATTATACTAAATAAAGCTGCAAGTGTGCTACAGATTTATTTCTACAAAGCGCGGACGGACGCGGACGTGAAGAAAGCAGCGGAAGGAATAATACGAGTAGTGCTGATTGCAGATTACTATTACGAAAGCTACAAAAGTTATAAAAGGAACTGGAGATGATGATGTTACATGTAGAATGTAGTTGTACATGCAAATTGTAGTCCGGTAGGTATAGTTCTTCCTTGTTGTTTGCGTTTAACTACACAGTATTCATAAACATCATGCTAGTTTTGTTAGAAGTACTTATATAGCGAGTTCAAAGACTCAGACTCAGACTGTACTTGTTTGGTCTATGTACAGATGATAAGATTGCCAAGTAATATTATGTAACTATATCCTTCCGTGTGCGTTACTTGTTATAATTTATGTCTAACAATTGTTTAACTATTTAGTTAGATATACATAGAGCTTTTTACTCGTGTTTTGCAATGGGGAAGAAGGTATGAATTTAATGCATGACTAGAATAGAAATACCAATTTCAGCTGATGATGAAGATTATGAAGAGGTGGTAGTGGTACTTTACTCATGCTGTTTTCTTTACATTATATTTTCTCCTGTAGGGAATATAGTACATCCAAGTCTTCTTCTTATGTAGAAAGCAGTCGACATCACGGTACGAACATTTCGTCTAATATTATAAGAAGAGGATGTCTTGCACAACTTCAAACAGCATTTGAATTCATTTTGCATATATTAAGAAGATGTGCAGTCGGTGTCTGAGATGACTGCACGAAATGCACGTAGCATGGCATTAGGAAGGAAGTAAGAAAACATTTTGTATACATTTTGCATTAGATATTACTTAGTTTACCTTGTCTGTAGATGCCAGATAGACACATTTATATACAAATGTTGAAGAGATGTACAGGATCCTACCAACAAAGACTCCTGCATTTATTCTAAGCTCTATAATACCTACCCGAAGTATAAGCTAAGTCAGAGAGTGAGCTTTGAAGGAAGCTTTCAGCTTTACACAGATAAAGCTCCTGCTAAGAACTTAATATTTCAACAAAGTGTAATAAGCTGATATAGAAATAATACTGTGGTACTATATGTGTGTTCCTGTCATCTCCATTACGTTACATTACGTACCATGAAGTGTATTGTACACAGAGAGGAGGATGCGATGACTACGACTGTACCTATAATAATATAATGGTAAATAGAGTATTCATATAAGGTAGGTAGGTATTTGAGTATAATAGGCCACTCTGGTAGTAATACTCACTCAGTCATACAAAATGCAAGTAGGTACTGTACTGTAAGCTGCTTTACTAATGCTGTTTCTCTCAGGTTTGGTTCAGTTGGTTGCATTATTATAATATTAAGTGAAGTATACCCACCTGTACCTACTCCACTTACTTACATACCTTTGGTTATAATATGTACAGATGAGAATTGCATGTTGCATACTACATGTTTTGGTTTTGCTTTGACTCGTAAGTCAAATGATGACAGAGAATGGAAGTAGACAAAGCAGACTATCTTTCTCTTTGTGTGTGCAGCACTCTTTGCCTCAAGCAGAATTTGAAACAGGATTCAACTACGTACAATCTCTTACTTTTACACTACAATAATGCTATACGTGGAAGAGTCAGTGTATTTGTATACAGTGCATTACATTGCTGCGCCTACACAGAAAACTATATTACTTATTCACACATAAAGCTATATTAGATTTGTATATTATACACGAACACTACTACAACCGACCCTCTCAAGAGAATTGACTTTTGTGCCTGCATGCAGGTAGGAAAGAACGTCTTGTTCTCATTGCCTGCACCACCTTTACTTTACCATTGGTTCTTTTGTGAGATAACTCAGGGTGCAACGGTTCACAGTTTACGGTAGAAAAGCAGAAAAAGGATGATGACTCATTCCTTCTTGGCTTAAATTCTGAGAATGACAAAATAACAGGTAAAATGTAATATTGCTGCAGACAAGACTTACTCACTTACTTACAAGGAGCGTTTTCAACTTTTATGTGCAACAAAGAGTCTTCCTTTTAACTTAGAAGTATAAGTGATAGTGATGACTAAATGAATTAGCTGAAAGAGCACTCGCTGACTAAGAATAAACTGTTAATTAGAGAAAGTTTAATTTGAAATGGACAATAAAGGACACCCTGTACAGAATGAAATGAATCAAACATTCATGCAGCACTCTTTACTTCTCAACTACTCTAAAATCTACCTAATAGTAGTAGTAGTGTGCTACACCCTTAGTTTACTTGGACATGTTACACGTTATAACATAAAATGCAAGCAGTTCTTGAACAACTCCCTGGTTTCAAAGAAAGGAAGAAAGCACTACTGACTATACACAACTGGAAAAAAGACTAGAAGTACAAAAGCAGCATGAAACACAAAATATAATGTTAGAGTTATACTGAAGGCGTATGACAAGAAACGATACAAAAGTTCTCTCTTCCTTTGAAACGAAAAACTTTGGTTCACCTTGTTCTTTTATAATACATGAAGGTATGTTCTGTCTGCAAGTGAAGCTCTACTAAACGTGTACACATAAGTAAAGCTTACGCTAACTTTACCCAACGGAAACGTATGCCGTACATTGTAATAAAAAGAAAAATATACGAGAAGAGAGAGAGAGAGAGAGAGAACGAAAAGGAAGCCGTGCCAGTGCCCTATGTTCTCTACTACTAAAAGTCCATAGAGTCAAGTCACACTTTACACAATGAAATTCACGTTACTATTTTAGAATGCAATGCGTCCATCTAAAGGAATTTTCTATGAAAAATTTCGACAAGGCATACTTTTACTTATAAGGAATTCATACAAATACTTCTATAATGCATTTTACTTACTTATAAGGACTTTGCTAATAGTTGGACAAATCCAAATACTTTTTATACGTCTGTATAATACGAATCAAGTAGCACGAAGTAGTTCGTAGTACGAAACAAAATAAATTCAGTTTTTTACCAGTTTTACGAAGGATTCTATTCGAAAGTACTTATACAGTGAGTATAGCATGTACAAGACGTGTACTTGAAGAAGTTGAAGAATTTTCATGGTATTGAAGGATTCCTTATATGTTAGTTAGTGTGGTGGTGATGGTGGGTGTAGTAGAGCAAGTTTAGCTGCAACGAAAGGGAAGTGAAATATTTGTACTACTTGGACGATTGTGGTAATACACTGGTAAGCAGTCATAGCCTTCTATACATAGTCTCACAGTACGTAGTGTGCCTTGCCTGGCTACAAAGATACATTGATCTGAATTGTGTGAGAGTTCGATACAAGAAAAGTGGTGAAATGAATTAGAATTCGGATCAGGCTTTTGTGATGTGACTGAGAGCCGAGAGTCAAGTAATAAAAAAAGTATAGTAACTGCTAACCTTAATATGTCTCATAAACAGAGATATATACTTTTTACACTAATGTATGTGGCTAACACAATTCGGAACAATTCTCATGGACACACGTAGTGCACACATACCAACTAAGTGAGCAACACAACCTATCAATAACTTTGTTACATTAAAAGACACACAGTCGTTAGTTGCTAAGCTCTTAATGCGATATAACTAGATCCTTGTATAGATACAGTGATACAGCTCCAATTTCTATCCTATACATACTACTGTAGTCTATATATTCAACTTAAATATACACACACTGTACTTAGAATATGATATATCACTTATATTACACCATTCTTATATAATATTATTATGTCCTATATATGCTACACTCTGGTTCAGTAAAGTTTTAGCACGCTTCGCAAGTTTGCTCGTGTCTTTGACTAGACAAACTCTAATCTTGCACTTGCTTTTTGGCATTATGACATTTACTCGAGAGTAGGGTTGACTTTGTGTTGTCGTACTACACTCAAGGAAAAGTCAAGTTGCATGAACAAGTGTGCTGTGTCCGAGTGTTATTTGCCTTACGCTTCCATTCTAGTATATACGCTATCTCTGTCATAGCTGCGTAATAATACGATGAAATGATATATTTTCGTAGTTGTATCAAATGAAAAATATGTATACATAGTGTATATATTTCTACTAGCCAACTTTTCTATACTTTAGTACATTTAGCACGAACCTTTATATAAATATAACCACCAAGGCAGTGGCATAACTACAACACAGCGACAGAAATCAGCAAGAGAGAGAGAAGGAGACAGCTTTGCAAAGTCAAGTCAGTCAACACATCAAGACAAACTATGAGCACTGTGTGAATGGTGAAGTTACTCTAACTCATGAATACACGTTATACATTTACACAAGTAAACATATTATACAGTATAACACAATTTCACTATAATAAAGTTTCCAGGCTTTAGCCAAAATAAAACGAGTACGATGAGAGTATATAAGGAAAAAGTGTGCAAAGTTGTTGCTGTATGTGATTGTGTGTGTTGTTGTGTTGCAGTGCTGCAGTGTTTTGCCATATAGCATCTGTACACACAGAAAAAACTGAAGAGCTGAGAACCTCTGAACCTTCAGAGTAAGCAGATACTTCTCTTTTACACACCACACAACACCACACCATAGCTTCACCAGAATCCATTTCGTTTCGTTTCATTACATTGCATTACATTTTCCATTCGTATTACACATTACAGCATCCGAATGTATCTGGTAACTGGGTGGAAGACTGCATGAGAGATTCAAATGCTCTACTATAGTAGTCTTGTATGGTATATACACACTATAAGGCAAAAGGTGGTACACAAATATATTCGTAGTATAATAAAATAATATACGTTGCTACTGCTGCTGAGGAATCCTACATACAGAAACTACACAACAAAACGACAGGACTACTACTAAAGTAGAGAAAGATACTCCGCCTGTACTAGAGATAATGTAAGATATGTCGAAAAGTGCCAGTAGTGCATAGTGAGCTGGAATAAATGTGAAGATGAGATGAAAGAGTCCACATAGCTGAACAGGAACTTAAAAAGCGTCACTACTCCGTTCTAGTACAGGCTTATGTAGTTATTAAAGCAGAATAAAACATAGGGTCCTGTGTGCAATAATACATACATTACTACTTGCTGTCTATGTAAGTAAAGTACGGAGAAGACGAACAGACAGAAGAAAACGAAGCAAAGCGAATACTGTAAGCCCACGGACGACGGAGAGATAGCTTGTAGCTACATTTTACATGAGAAACTGACAGAGTTACTGTAGAACAGAGTTCAGTTCAATCAAGGCGCTTTGTGAGTACGGGCTACATCACTAACTCACTCACATTGCATTGCTCTCTGTGTGTGTCTGTGTGACTTGACTATTATCCCACAGCCTGCATGGCCTTAGCATTTTATAACCACGATAATGTAACTTACATGTCCGTTTCTTTATGTTGTACTTGCAAAGTAAGGAGTGAGTGAGAGATACTACAGTTCTTTTAGCCTTAGCTTAATGTGGATCTTTCTGTGTGTGTGTAGAACTTGTAGTTTGTGAGAGGAGACGTTCCTTGGTAGAAGTGTGTGTGGAAAAGAGAACTTATATACCAGAGGCATACTTACAACATTACAATACGGACAAGATTCAAGATAAGCATACTACAGAGAAGAAGAATCTCAAGAGTAGGACAAGTGACGTCAGGCTACTTATTACTATCATCCACATCATCTTCCTTCACATTTAAAACATTTGATTTATAACCCTTTCCAAAGTAGGTACACGCATTTTCCAGTCAATAGTTAATACTGACACTATACCATATCAATCGGAGAGTGTTTTCATTTCCATTAAGGAATATATAAGTAATTCTGTTCTTGGAGAGTTTCTGGGAGAGAAACGTCTGAACTCCAAAGGTTGATGATAGAAGTGCACGGCTGTAATAACCCTAGGAAAGAATTCCAAGGTGCAAGGTGGGTATGTCTCTACTGTTTATTTATACTTCAACTGTGTGTTTGTTTGTTATTGGATTTTATTGTTTTCTATACGTCAATTCATTTGATAATTTTCAATGATTTTATTACCAACATTGAATGCAACAGTGATACACACAAGTTCACTGAAAGTAAATTGCAATTGTTTTAATTTTACTTGTAGTTATAGTTAAAATTCAATGTAAAGTTCTCAGGCTATAAAAAGGTGCCATTGCCATTCGATTTGTTTCTATGCGCTGTGATTTGTTTGTTTGGTCAGAGTTGATAATTTCTTCCCTTCTTCTTCTTCTTCTGTGTAAACTTCCTCTCTCTCTCTCTACAATCCATTCTCTCAGTCGCAGGACCTTTGCTTTTACATCGGCAGATATTTTTGTACACGACGAGATACGATTTCTAAGGTTTTTACTAACTCTGGGGTATTTTTTATGTTTGTGTTGTATTTTAGTATCTTTATTATGATGCAAAGGTATTTATTAATTGACTATTTGTGTAAATGGTAAATGAGTTGAGATTTTGGAGTTTTATTTGCCGTGATTGTTTGTTGTGGTGAGGTATAAGGCAGGTTGAAGTCACAAAGGAGTTTACAGACTAGAATTTTAACTGCGTTGTTCATTTATAATAAAAGAGATCAGTATTCTGCTCAATGTAAAGCTGTTTGGTTTGTTGGAGCAGTTAGATCTTGCAGAAAAGTAGTTGTGTACAGAACTACACACACTGTGAACATGGAGTGATGTAATGTAAGCCAAGCACGTAAACTATTGGGTCGTTTGTAAACATTTATGGTGTGTAGTGCGGTCGTATTCCAAGCATTTTGTGTGATTTTATCCGTATAAAGATTCCTTTTACCAATATGAATCTGAAAAGTTTTAAGTGTTTTATATAGTGAGGATATTATTACGCAGATAGTACATGAAATGAAGATTGATCGTGTCCTCCTGAGAAATAAATAGGATCAAAGTGTACGATAGGATGTTATTATTATGTTTTTATTATAATTTAATGTAACTTTACTTAGCCTTAAAATTATCGTCATTTCAAGTCAATATTCCTGGACGCTATCATATCAACAATATAAAGCGAGGGCACCACAGACTCAGGACATCACAGTGCAGTAGACAGTAAACAAAGACAGACCGTTATACAAGTCGTTAAAATATTGTTTTATAGCACATAGACAATTAATGAATCACCCGGCTACTAAAGAGCTTCCTTTAACAACAAAACTGCCATTACGTTCTAAAGAAACCTTATAATATAGCCAAGGAATTTTGTACATTAAAAATATTCTTTTACCTATATGTATACAAGAAGAGGAGATCATTTTACCATGTATAATTTTAATGGTGGAACCTCTGCAAACACATTATTGGTTTGCATGTTTGTTTAGGTACACGTACAAATGTGCACGCTAAATCCACAAGTTTCCTTTTAATGATCTTTTAATTGGATTTGGATTAATTGTATTCACTGAAAAATAAATGAGTTCCAGCAGGGCATCGATCCATCAATTATAAATCCTCACGCAACAAGAAACGTCAGTATTTAATTATTCTCAGGTTTTTCTACATTTCAGCTAATGACTTCTGTAATGAGATTATAAATGAATCTCCAGTCTAGTATAGTTGGACAATTAAATAAAGCTTTGGAAGTGTTTGATTTGATATTATTATTTAGGTACCTGAGTGAATGGACGCTGTATGTATGTAAAGATATAAAGGAGAATGAAAAAGCCATAGGCCAGACAGGCGGAGAAACAAGCAGCAGCAACGAATATACGGACAAAAGCCTTGACTAAAATTCTGTGTGAGAAATCATGCGTAAATGAGAGTTTTGTGTTGTCCGTAGAATATTATTATTTGTATTAGAGTCGCTGGAAAGATAGGTGCAGTGTAGTTGTAGTAGTTGTTTTTTTACTGGAGAAATAAATCGTATGTGCATTGTGTAGTCCTGGAGTTTTATCTTTATCCAGAGTGTCTGTCTTGTTGTTCTTGTTGCTCTGCACCACAGACTTTTTCTTTAATACGACCAAACTGCTACAGATTTTCAACTCTACTTGCATTACACAAAGGGGTATTTGTGTCAGTCGTAGTTTCTTCTGGACAGGTGGATTTAGCGTGTTTCTCCTCTGCCAGAGTTGTTTTTGTTCCAGTGCTCTTCTGTTTCTCTTGTTAAACGGTTTGAACATATCAAATATATAACTACTATATTAAATTACCTTTTTGGAGTATATAGTTGCATAAATATTTTATATTCATCCTGTTCTTCGTGTTCGTTCGTTGTTTGTGAAGATAAGTAATACCTATATAGACGTACAGAAGTTGAAGGTAAGAAGATTCATCTGGAATATGCAAATCGCAATCGCTTGCGGGTGTATAGCGTAGTTCTGTTGTAGTTTAGTTCAGAGAGAGTCGGAGTTTGGAAGTCATTGAAACTGTTAGCTGTTACTAAAATGTAATCCCAATTTTCGCAATTGTTTTTTACATTTTGTAAGGTTTAATGATATGGACGATAGAGTTGCTTAGTCAGCAAATTGTGTACTGAAAAACGCAGTAAAGTTCAGTGTCAGCTGAGTTGTGTTTGTGTTAGCACAAGCGGATAGATTGTATTTCTCTACGGCGGATGGATGTTTATTTTTAGTAGTTTACTCATAAAGGCTTCTTTGTTGAAAGTTTTCCTTATATTCATCTTATATTTCGTAGATATTGCGTATAAACCGTATTTTATAGTTAGTAGGCACTTGATGCACAACAAAAGACAAAATTCCGGTGTATAGAGTTGTTATACACTTGTTTGCTAAAAGCATGAGGCTAAAAAGTACTGAACTAAAGTGATAAAAGTGTGGGTTATGTTTTTGTAGTCTTTAGTTGTTAGTACTTTTATCAGTTATGTTAGTAATTCATATTTACTAAATGATTTTTAATTTTTCTTTGCAGGTTATACAAGTGCTGAATGTAAATGGGTCCTTCCTGCTCTGGCAAAAGTACTAGGATTGAAAAGAGAACGGACATAGCATAACTGCATTATTAATCTCCAACTTCATCTAAGATAAAGACTGATTATCTCGTCTATAAAGCAAAAGAAAATAATTATTAGCAAAAATCAAAACTAGTGATTAGTCTACTACTAAGATTCAGTTGAACCAAGATGAAGAAGTGAAAACCTGCAACCTGTGATGTGAATTTTAAAATTGTGTTAAGCAAAAGTGAATTCCTTATTTGTTCAATACATAATACTAAGTAGTATTTCACACGTTTACAGTTGTGATGGAAATCTAGATGCAATTCTAAAGTAGTGAACGGAAATAACAATTCAATTAAACTATCATACTTCTACTTGTCAAATCACGTCTCTTATTACACAACATTCAGTGAATTGCAAGTGTCAGTAAGTAGATTCCAAAGTTCATAAAGTTACTGTAAGTGTATTAGGTCACAGACAACAGTAAAAGTTTAAAATATGAATTAACGTGCTTCCTATAAGAAGCAAAATTCGTTACTACTATTTCCCAAGCACCTGAATTATTGCCTTTGTAAAATTATAATAATAATAATAGCTAATTAATTGTATGTAAAGACTGCACTGCAAAATCGGCATCATGAGTAAATCAAATATGAACGGGAAAACGAAAAACCAAGAAGAATCGAATCTGAAATTACTCAGAGAACTGACACATCTTCCAGCCAACAGACATTGTTTCGACTGTGGTCAGAGGGGCCCAACTTATGTCAACATTACAATAGGATCTTTCATTTGTATGTCATGTTCCGGATTGCTGTAAGTGTATTTATTTATGTACCCCTTTCTATACAATTACAAAGTTCAACCTCCACATGAATATATTCAACTTTGATCCTTCGATTTTACCCTTAGCCAGGGTGTATTATATTTTTGCAACTACTATTTCGTATGTTAGCAAAGTTTAATTTGTATCTTTTCCTGTTGTATAAGGTTTACCAACTTTATGCTAGTCATGATTCATTCATCGATAGTTACAAAGTTTTATACATTTGTATAATCATAAAAGCAACCTTGTTCGTTCATAACATAACATAACAAAAATGCATTTAACGACCTAAATGTAACTTTACACTGATACATTATGTAATATTACCTACGTGCCTTGCCTTGCTTAGCGTCAACATTACAGAGAAATGAATTTAAAACTAAAGATAAAAAGCAATACTATATGAGTCATTCCTCCCATCCTCCTACGTTGTTATTTTGCTATTTATGGTCGTATACTTAACAAATAATTATCAGTACACGTAACAACTGTATCACTCTTCTTTAAAAAGTAGATCCCTCCTCTACATACCTGTAGATATTTATATAATAACACTAATACACTCACACGGTTAATTACAAACATCATTACGTATATGTAACTATGCATTGTGCCAGAAAGTAATGTGATTCATTTATTGTACGATTCTACATCCTTTCTTTGTACTCTTGTTACATATTTCAGCTTATGAATTATGAAATCAGAGTTCAAAAGACAAATTACATTATTACAGTCTTAATGACAGCCAGATACATAGTTCCTCTATCGTCTTATCTTGAATGTGAATTTTAATGAGTCATTCTTAGCAGCATTGTTGGTAATTAAATGACAATAATTCCTTTGGGCAAATGGTAATAATTAGTCATTACATGTGTTCCGCATATCGCTTGACATATGTAACAGTGAAAGTGATCCCATGCATATACTAGTCAATGAGTGCAAGTGGTGATTTAGGTAGGTCTGCTCTAAATGTTGAGATATTAAGCCTAGATCCTATTTCATAATGCTCAATATGACTCATTCCTTTAACGACTTCTCTGAGTAATGAGTAGGATTAGTATGATATTACGTGTAAGTAGATTTGTAAACAAATAAAATAACTAAATAACTTCATAAAATATTTACTTAATCTACAAACAGAACAATAGTTAGTAGCTCTGGTTTTAATTGATTTTTTTAAACTGGTATATGTATGTAGCTAGACTTACCTAATATCAATACAATACAAGAATCATTTTATACTCGACTTCCCTCACAAGAGCTTACTTATTGTTAGTAATTTTTGTTTGGGAATGAAGTAGTCTTCCTCGACGTTTCCTTCCTCCTTACACAAACTTACGAGAAGTTCTCAACAAAACAAAAAAAGTTTCAGTTAGTTTGACTTGACAAACTTTATTTGTGTGTTGGCATACACCTAATTAATAGCTAACTACACAGTAAATAACCCAGTGAATGATTCGGGCTGTGCTTATATATAAAAAACTTTCCGGTAGGAAAGAAGTTGAAAAAAGATTGCAAATTGATGTAAGTATAGATAGATACAAAAGTTTTAGTTTTGACTGTCGGTAATTATCATGTGTGACTAAACTTTGTGGTATCCATCCAATTTTTTGCCTTAATGAGGACAGAAAGATAAATACTTGGCTTTATTATCTTATTAACTGCACAACCTCACTTGAGGTAGTTTAGAAAGTTAGTTTTGGGTTTAAGTGGCCACTAAACTGTTAATGTTAAGTTGGCTGCTAAGAAATTCTTAAAGAAATAATGTATTGCCGTAGGAAATGTCTTCCTAACATACATTGCCATTAGAAATATACAACTCGTATTACAAATTCAGTTCCAAATGGATCTTATTGCTTATTCACCTGCCGTTGAATTTGCGATTATGGCTTGTGATTAGACAATTGGCTTGAGAAGCTTAATTCTGAAAGCAAAGTAGATAATAATTATGATTGAATGCAATTTTAGCCCAGTTATTAAAGTAGTGTGTGTGTCTGGTGCCCTTAATCCTTAAATTTTGATTAGTCTCATTAATTTTTTACAAGATTTATTAAACATTTCCATTAAATTGACTCAATTTTTCCTTATTGTTAGTTTAAATGAACGTGCTACTACAAACATTTAAGAGTACAATACAAATCTGTGCAAACTTCCTGACATAACATTCATTCACTTGTACAAGAGATATGTGCCAAAATTAAAACAATAAAGCAGAAGTGGGTGCAAAAATTCCACTATCTGTCTGTGGCATCCGTCCTTCGCTCTCGCAGCCGAGAAAATTCTCGGAAATGCAGAAACAGAAGGAAATTGTGCCCTGTGGTTAAACGAACGTCAACTATTGACACATTCACATTACGTAATCTAAGTGAATATGATGTAGTTTGCAGTCTGCCATAAGCAAAACAAACAATGACACTGTTTGTTAACTATGAATTTTTTATTAACATTTTTCCCTTTGTGGACTTACTAGTACTAGTACTAACAGTACTGAGAGTCTATTGTAAAAATGTCATCAAGCCGAGTTAGGAACTAACACAACAAACGTAGGTAAATTATTTTAGCAATACATTACATGCATATGTGCTGGTGTGTATATGTGATTGCTCACTAATGGAAAGCTTTCTTCTGCAAATACTACCATCATCACACAGTCAAATTTTGTTTACAATTATTCAGTTGCTAAATACAGAATATTTGCTTTTATAGATAATATATTCTTGCAAGAGCGCTGAGAACAATTAAAGCGTATAGTTTTGGGTATGCTTCAACTATTAAAAATCTATATTAATGTTACTCTCAGGAGAAAATTCATTGTATCGTTTGTATGCAAGACCATGAAATGGTTTCATGCTCAGTAGTAGCAGTATCCACCCCGTTAGTAATTTGCTCATGAAATGAAATGGGTTCTCTGCATCTGGTACAAGATTAAAGGGATTTATGCTTTAAGCATCCTCTTTTAAATCATAGATGTACGTATTGCAATGTAATCCCTATAATGACACATAACACAACCATATCCATACCACAGGCTTTACTCTTACTTATATTACAGCAGAAAGCTAAAGATTTTTTTTTCCTTTTTCCAGACGTGGGTTGACACCTCCACAACGTGTCAAATCGATATCAATGGCGAGCTTCACTCCGGAGGAAATCGAGCTACTAAAATCCCGAGGAAATGAGGTACGTACTTGTTTCTGCAGAATATGGACCAATTATGAACTGGAAAGATGATTCGGCATTCATCCAACCTATAGTTAGAGTAATTACAAGATTACAGCCCATCATTAATAAAACTAGCCTGTTTATACAACATGCGGTCCCTACAGAGCTTTTGTATGACAATCTTTAATGATAGCAGTAGAAACTAAATAGCGGGTCGTTTTTGGTATGTCAACGGAACTCTCCTGCGGTTTTATACATTAAAAGCTCAAGCTATTACTATATAGGCTTATGAGTAGACATGTGTGGTATAGTGGTAAAAGTTGGTATTTTCAGGACCAAAACGGGTAAAGCGAGAAATGACTACAATATGTATAGGAGAAATCTGTCATTCGCGTCGTGGGTAGATGTATTTTATTAATTACTTTCGTAACTTTCCTCGATCAATTTTTACAGTATAATGCCCGTAATGGTTAAATTTAATGATGTGGGACGGTAGTTTCCTTTGGTCGTTATTGTAGACGGGGAGTATAGCAGATCGGACTGACGGGAGTGTATGGTAGAATTTTTAAAAAGTATATAGTGATTTCGACACTTGGTCAAGCCAATGTAGAATGTAATTTTTTATGCGATTTAGGACCTATTGACAATCAAAATAATAATGGGGATGTTACATCAATTTTTGTATTACTCGTCATATTATTATACTACCTATTTAATCTAATGATTAGGTACAGTTGATTCACCTCATTGCGGAATAGAATGATTACAATGGAAAGATAAGTAACTGTGATACTGTCTGTGTGTTAGCAGCAAACACGGAAATAGTTCAGCCACACCCGCGTGTGTGACCATTTTATTCTATCATGCTTTGCAATTGTGGAAAATAGAATCGCTGATTGAAATGGAAAGTATTTTATCTCAATTCTATCAGTTTTGCTTTAATCATAACATTACTAAACCATTAGTTTATACCAAACCATACGATGTATATCTATTATTAATGTTTGCCTACACATTTTGTTTCTGCAAATATTTGTAAGCTCAATATATTATTGCTGTTCCACAGACATATCTCTTACACAGAAGATTTGTAAGCAAAAAAAGTTCACCGGTTAATGCTCAAATCATTTATTAAGGTTCCAATTCCAAGTAAACAAGCTGTCAAGAAATTTTTTCTCATAAGGAACTTTATATTGATGAATTTTACATAGTAATAGTATGAATCTGTTGCGCTTCCGACTTTCTTTCAAATTCAAAAACGTCTCAAATGTAAGAATGTTTGACAAAATCAATTTTGCATTGGAAATTAGCATTTGTTTAGTTAATGGTTTGAGTCACGAATCCATTAAAATACTTGAGGTTATTTATTTTACAGCCTCTTCCGAACCTTTTTGTTTTAAGTGTAGGTATCGTATTATATCGCTCAACAGCAATCTTTTCTTCATTCGTTTCACTGAGTGAGTGTTTCTAACATTTTATTTTGCATTACTATGCATGCCTTATTAGTTTGAACTCCATAACACTAATATTTAATGTTGTATGAATTTATGTTATTGTGTAGTAACAAGTAGCAGTCATTACACGCGTGCTTTACTCCTTAATTGCTTAATGATCAATTTGCCCTTGCCCTTCGTTGCTGATGAGACTTACTGTCGTTTCAGTTCAGTTGTTTTTAGTTCCTTACATGCTGTTACCATCAGAAAAGGGCTGAAATTGTGTGATGTTTGTACAAACATCACATTTGTACTGATGCCTACATGTAAATGCACACTTTATGGTGATGATTATGTGTTGTAGTAAAGCACGCACGGTTTACACTACCGATTGACGCATGGAGTAAATGGATGCATTAAACTGTTAGGTGTGTAATAGTAATCCTTCAGCAAATTTAGTGTTTTGCACTGCACTGCACTCACATAATGCAATAACTGAAAAAGTTTTTTATTTTTTACATTCATTTTTGGATGTGCTCGAAGGTACAGCGAAACTATCATGCAAAGGAAGTCTTCAGGAGTCGGGGAAATGTGTTTTGCTTAAGTTAAGCTGTAAATGGATGACTAAGAAGAGAGTAGAGATAGCATTGCATGTTGTGGAATTATTATCAAGTGGAATATGCATCGTAACTGCTTAAAAGCCTAAACACACATGCTAAATTATTATCTTTTAAATTTGAAACTGGCAAATGCCAACTGCATAATATTATACAGAATAGTATAGCTAGTATAGTACAGGATGGTTTGAATGTACGTGTCAATACATGTGTTTCATACTAGTCAGACCAGACCTATAGGAAATCCAAATTCTGTATAATTGTAGATGTATTATTGCAACCTCGTGCTAACTACCGTTCTCATATCAAGTGAATATCTGTCTGTATGGGATTCTATTTATGCATTGTGTTTGCGGAGATGTTGGAAGTGAATTCTGAAAGCTCGCTGAGTACATTGAACATTGCAATTTACCATTTGTTTTTTGTTAAGGATTATTCTCAAATGCTTATTATACATCCAGCCTATTATGTTCTACTGCATGGTGTTTGGCGTTTGGTGCATATTATTATAGGTGGTATTTCATATCACATTTCCCCTTAGTGTAGTAAGTATATACCTATAGTTGTGTTGTTTAGGATATTGGAGGGTTTAGTTTATGATTCGTTATATGATTTATGTTTGTTGAAATGTAGTGACTTTTATAAGTCTAGCTTTTATTAAACGTTGTGTACTAATCTCCAAAAATAATCATATCCGTTTTTTGTGCATCCGAAATGTATATGTTAATTTATTTATTGGGTCATTCACCCATTCATTTAACATTGTAGACACACACTCGGCGTTTTTAGCACTCCGCTGCTGTCGCATACATTTGTGTTTTGCATATTGTTTGTATTTACACAAAGCTGTGCTTTGAAACGAAAATATACACACTTGAGCTCAAGTGCAAATAAGTGACGAATGGATGAATTTAATAGCATCATAATTTATGTATATTATGTTTATGGGCATACTCTGACTGAAATGAGCATAATAAGTGCAATTTTTGAAAATAAATATATTTGCTGAGATTATTATATTATTATTACAGACATTTGCAGTAATCTTATAATGTAGTAATGTGATCGCCTTCAATTTGCAATGACGTATATTTTTATTATGCATATTACTTTGTAAAGCACGAATGAAAAGTTTTGAGCAAGACGCAAGAGAGTTATACCAAGAATTGGCAATCAGAAGAGTAAAAAGGGTTATCAATGAGTTTGCCCAGTTTGCAAATGTACGAGGAATTCAATGATCCTTTTCTCAAGCTTTAACATTTAATAAGCTAATTTATGGCATGTGGTAATAAGCCATTTGATTGCAGAAACAGTTTATTACTACTAGGAAAAAAGCTGAACTTCGTAAGCATAGTACGACTTAATTCCTTGTTGTTAACATAGATCCATGATAAGGTCGTCCTTCTTATCAACCGGGTGTTTGTATTTTATGCGAACAGAAGTTTATAGCAAGAGATATGTCTATGTCACCGTGTAAATGTCGTAGTTGGTAGAAATTATTCAGATAGCATTCTTTAGAATTTGATGAAAAACAAAGTGAAGATTAAAAGAAGTCTTATAAGAAACAGCAAAGCGATTATTATATTAAACGTCAATGTGGATTAGTCATAACTTGTATGGTCATGATTATGATGTGGTAGTCTACTACAGCCGATATAATTGATGGTCATAATGACATATGAGAACGCAATAAAAATATTATTTTGCGGATGATTAAGAAAGTAATTAAGTTCTTAAAGCATAAATGCGACCATATAAATTAATTATGTTCTGTCTGATTTAAATGTTGCAGTACTGTCGGAAAGTGTGGCTAGCGACGTGTACAACGAAAGACTCTCATCTCGGACCAGAAAATGACCCCGACCGTGTAAATGCCCTCAAGAGTTTTATGTCTGCCAAGTATGAACAAAAGCGTTATTACATCGACCCGTCCATGTTACCCAAATCAGAACTGACTGAAATCCAAACACAAACTGCAAGAGCATTATCCAGCAACAGTAATTCAAATAACAGCACAAATTCCTTACAGAAAAGTCCGTCGCTCTCGTCCGCTTCGTCTGCGTCTTCACTGACTCAGCAACAAAATCAAAATAATCCAAGTCCTGTGCTAAACAATTTGCGAAATAATCAACACAATCGTCTTGTCAACTCCATCACTCTACCAGATATCAAACCACTTTCGTCTCTTATAGGCAACGACGTTATTATCGGAAACAGTGGTATTCGAATGAGTGGTTCAGGAGGTGAAAATATTTCAGGAGCGCAGCCAAACGCTGCAAAAATTCCTGGTCCAAATCCTATTTCGTTTATAAACAATTTATCCAACCCTCCGAGCTCGAAGATGAATAATAGCAGTAGTGGCAACAGTAATTTTACTAATTCCAATAATTTCAGTAACAGTGATGGCCCTTGGGGAGGGGATAATAATTTCAATGCAAACTTTGCGGATTTTGAGGACGCTTTTAGTCCAAAGTGTAATGATAATTTTAATGATGCAACTAGTGGGAGTAATCATAAGACAAACATGACTGCAACTGGAGTTCATAAGAGTGGAACTGTCAATGGATTTGTCAACAGTGCAGAATCGCCTAATTTGGCTGTAAATAATTTCGCATCGTTCAATAATATGCCACAACCTTTACTTCCTAATAATACACAAGGTCAGGGGAATCAACAAGGAAATTTTAATTCGCCAAGTTTCTCATCAGGAAACACTTCTGATGCTACAGCTTCTTCCGAAGACCGTTACGCAGCCTTAAAGGACTTAGATTCGATGTTTAAACAGACTTTCAGTAAGTGCTCGGTTTAATCTATTCATTTCTATATCATAACTCAAGCTTTATCTGTTTGTTAAATAAATTCAGTTTGATAAATCGGATTTTCTATAGACGGAGACGGGAGCGGAAATGGCACAACAGCCCAGTCTCATCACGGCCTCCCAAATTCAACTTCACTTCCAGCCAACTTATCGTCTTCCGTTGCTCCTCCAGCTGGGTCAACAGGATGGTTCTCCACGTCACCAAATCAGAACCCATTTTCTCAAGGTTTGTATAATATGACAATAAATAATCAGATTCATATGCTCTGACATTAATTCAATGAACGGTATGACATCTTTAGCTTTGATTTAATCAATTCGATGCAATTTATACATGCATGAAAATATAAAAAAATGTACATAAGTATAGGTATTAGGTAGGTACAGAAAAGGAAAGCTAAGTATACCCTTTCAAACAAAATAACTTTTTCAATGTTGTAGAAGACTTGTATTTACTTAGTAAGCTTTTTATTTTTTAACACAAGTAATTAATACTTAAAAGTCTCAGCTATTAAACTTTTAAGGTTGCGAAATCCACAGAACAGAAGTCTCACACACGACGGGGTAGTGAAAATGTGTAAGGAACTTTCTCTAGTTTGCATAGTTTCCTGTTGTGGAAAAATGTAACTTACGACTTCAATTTCATTTTTTGTTTAACATTGCAAGAGTAGGGAAAAAGCGAAATCATTTCACTGTTTCATCATTTACCCAAAAAGAGAAAATAAAGCTATAAAAAGAAAAGTTTGTAGAATTTTTATAGTATACCCGGTATACCTATTGCAATGTAAAATTATGTAACTATTTATTTTCAAAGTTAGAAACTTTAAAAAGGCCTATGCTGTTTTTCTCTGCCAGGTTTTTCATATATGCCATGTTCTGCTTGCACTAAAAGTGCAGCATGAGTTTATACACATATTTTTACTTTGTCTCGTTCATTATAATATTGACGCAAACCACTCGTTTTTGTTCCCCATTACTAGAGATCATTATACGTAGCCTTAAGATATTTTCAGTTGACTACCAGACAGTCATTTTTGCTAGAAATCCATGCACTAACTAAGTGAGCTTTTTGCCTTGTTATCATAAACCTATCTCCCTGTTCCATTTGTGTTGAATCCATTACCCCAAAATAAAGATTTATCATGTGAGTTCTGTCACACATTTCACATTAATAAGTAATTCGATGATAACTGTAGAAATATGCTTTAAAATGTGTTTGTGTTATTTCTATAGGTCAGCATTCTCAGCATCCGGGAGCGCCTGGTGCGACGACTAATGGCTGGAGCATCAATGGAACAAGTGGAAGCAACGGAAATAATCCGCACAACCCCTTCTTCAGTACTAACAACGGATTCAATGGTGAATAATAGTGATTCTTAATTATGATTATAGTTTTTATCCACGGTCGTAGACTATATAGTAAGAAGGAGTAAAATTATTAGTCTATATCTTCCATTTTTGATTGATGTTATATGAATTGTGACTAAAATTCGTAATATGGGGTTTGTATTTCAGGTTGGCCATCTCCATCTAATACTAGCTCCAATAATTCGGCGAACTCGCTCTTTCCTGCTAGTCAAGCAAACTTCTCATCGTCTTCAGTGTCGACTTCAGTTTTTCCAAATAGTGCCGTACCTTCTGTGGGATCCACATCGAATAATCTCTTCTCTCAACAATTTACAAATCATTTCACAGATTCCTCATCGTCGAAAGGAAAAGTTTTTAATCCATTTTTTGGTTCTCCTGCAATGCCGACTGTAAACCCCAACAACCCTTTCCTGTGAAGACAATTCACTGTTAACGAACCAAATTACTGATATATGAATTAATATTAATATAACATAATAATTACATACCTGCATAGCTATAATAATAATTATTATTATACCTGCGAATTGAATCTAAACGATGTATTTTATTTCAGTGCCAATTTCTCATTCGATTGAAATAACAGAGATTTGTATATTATTTACATTAACCATAATTAAGTCTCATATATAGTTACTACTTTGTGTACGTATTATCTAGAAGAAGCATTTATTAATTCAGTTGGGAAGTGGACATCCATTATTGTCAGATTTACACGATAAAATGTTGTTAGCAGTAAAATTGCGGTCACAAGATGGAAATTGTTATTGAGTTGCTTGTACTATAGTAGTACAGTTGTACTGTAGTTGGTAACTTGATGAGTAAATTATCAGTAATGAAATGACATAATAATATTTTGTTACAGTGTAGTATATTATGTAAATTATAGCATTGGCACTTTACAGTATACTACTACTAAGTGATAATTGTATGCTACTTTGATAGTTATACTGACAACGATGGTATAAGATTGTAACTAATTTATGTTATAAATATTCTTTCTCGGTACGCTAAACATAGTTAAAAACGATTTAGGCAGAAACGCTAATAATTAGTAAGTACTACTGGTATGTCCCACTCCCACCTTTTTACTAGGAGGTAGTTTTTAACAATTATTATTATAAATTGCCATTAGAGTGATAACTGCGAATGAATTCGGTAGATACCTTTAGAGATAACAATGTAACTTAAGTGTTATTTAAAAATGACTACTAGGAACGTATAGAAAAGACTACTACTATAATTTTAGGGAAGGTAATAAAGACAAATATAAAAGGAGAACTGATAAAACTGTGTGTCTATAAAAAGATGAATAAATACATTAAGTAGATGCATTGAGATAGGAAACGGAGAAGGTTGCCATAATGTAAGAATCTACAACATACTAATATTTAAAATAATAATATTATGATATTATATTAACAATTACTAATATAATATTATTATTATCTGTTAACACGATAAAGAAGTACCTATACACTATACATAACATACCACAGTAATTTTTGCGTCAAGTTACATACTGTACCAACATTACTAAAAATAAGAATGCAATGTTAGCCATCGGTTACCTTTCCTGTGCTGTCTACTTAAACTAGCTTTTAAAATGGGAATTATAACATAACACATCTCACTTAAAAACAAAATTATAATTAATTGTTATTATTATTAGCATACTTAGAATTAGCTAGGTATCTTAAATGTTGAAAACCGTCACGGTGAAAATGATCTTATAACATAAAGTATAGACGTACAGAACACACGCGTAGCTTGATTAAGGACATTAAATTAATTAGCCGTGTGTGTAATATTGTCAGCCTTATTAATTATTAATAGTACGTTTATTCAGCGTAGTTAGAAAAGTAGTACCGCTATGCCAATTATTAATTGATGCTTATAAAATAGTCGGAATGGTTGTAACTAATAATTATTATTGCCATTTGATGGACATTGTTGTTAGATTGTTGTATTGTATTATTTATATTGTTGTTATTACATACAATATATTGTTATTTTGAAAGGCTATTTTCAAACTAGCTCAGCTACATCGACCAAGTTTTTTGGGGCTTTATTATTATTTATATAGGAGAATCTTAGATTTATTTCTTACGTATTACACTTGTGTGTGGTATAAAAATTACTTCGGTTAATTCAGTACATAGCTAAAGCAATTTTTAGGATACTACAGCAGTAGAACATTAATCGTGTACGTAGCAAAACTTTTTCATTAATGTTTTCTTCTTTTTACTGAAACATACGTATGCACACGTAAAGAAAATAATAATTTAAATTATTACGTTTAGAAATTAATTGTTCAGAAACGGATTACCTATAACTTTCATTAAACTTTTAGCACAGTTCATTATTGTATTTGTTTTATTGCAATAGCCATGTATTATATCGCTATATGCAATGGTCCGTGTTTGTCTAATCAATCATCTTTATTGTATTGTGTATGTTAAACTTAAACTACTGTTGTTTGTAGTAGAAACGCTAATTAGAACAGTAAATGTTTCTCTGTAATTTGACATTTGGGGCGCTTTAATGTTTCTGGAAAATTATTCAGTAATAAAACTACTATAATAATATACCATGATGAATCATCCCCCGTTGTTAACAGAAATTTAACAGATTTTTGGCAAAACCAACCGTTCTTTCATTCATCCACATTAGTATAGTACTAGACTAGATAAAGTCGTTTGGAAACACTTCCGCAATAATTTTACTCACAAGAAATTACCTATTCAGGCATTTCAGGATACCTGCAGACACATACAAACTGCAAGTCTCATACATGCATATAAGTTCATGTAAGTAATTGTGTGTATTTGGTATTTCCAACTTATATTATTATTATAACTTATTAGTTCGATTTATATTTACATACTTATTTGGAAAATCTATGGATTATACCTTACATTCATATAAGGTAACAATTATTAGTATTAGGTAGGTACAGTACTATATACACTCATAATCTGATACAATCAGGGTAGTAGAAACACTGTAAATACCTACTGAGTAAGTACGTTTTGTTTATCTCGTACATCTCAAATAAGTATATTAAGGTACGAAATTGCATTACTGCTGGAGTATGAAAATTCATTTCATTTGGAGCAAGTCAGGAGAAATGACTCTCCAGGGGTGTAAGATTTTCTAATTAAGATATAAAACAGAGAACAGGGATGCAATAGTGAAAGCACCGAAACAATGTAAAGTATAGTAGAAAAAGTTCTCTTTATTGTATTGAACGTTTCCAAGAAAAGAAAACTCAAATAGAGATTTTGAACTATACTGAGTGTGAAACTTACTTAGATCACAAAGATAACTGTATTTTGGATTGGATAACACGTTCAGTGAGAGAGAAATATTTTTTTATTGAACTGGAATAGGCGTACGTGTAGCTTGCATTTACAGTTTTATCTATACAATCTACTGAAACTGCATCTTTCTGCACCATACACTAAACAGACGATTCTAAGTGAAACTTTCATGATTTCCTTAGTGTAATATGTAAACGCAAACTACATACAAAAATCCATAACATCATTCCATGAAAGTGACTTTCGAAACTATTCTCATTGTGAAATGTCAGGTAACATGAAAGAGATTTCTTGGAAATTTCATTAGTGTATGACAGAAATTAATGAGTTTCTGAACTTTCAGCCAAATGAATAAAATCTTCACGAATTAAGGCCAGTGGTTCCACATGGGAATTGGATCATTACCTATACGGCATTGATAAACCGTGGATTGCAATTTCCTTGTAACTTAATTTATTGGCAATACAGTACAACTCGTACTGTAGACAATACTTCACTTCGGATGAAACAGAAAAAAACTAAACACTATATACCATGTTGTGAAATCAGAAGTTTCATTATAAGTATACCTATTACCTAAGTGTCAGTAGGTAAAGGTATCACTGTTACATTTTTATATATGTCTGCTATTATGGATGAAGTGGTGTCCTTATACTATAGGTTAGCAAAATAAATTAGACCCTCGTTTTGCCAAATTACGCGTATTAAATTGTAAAAGCT